>JAODPA010086277.1:0-24895 GCA_025585075.1 Nepenthes mirabilis
TATTTAAGTACTAAAAAAGAAATTAAATTACACAGATATTTTTAACACATCACATTTCCGCCCCACCATTATGGGTGGGTGCAAAATGGTCATTTCGATCAAATTTATTATTCCAAGAAAACAAATAAATAAATTTATTAGGGTGTGATTCTACTTTATTCATTATATAGAATGAATTTCAAATTTATAAACTAACAAAACAGTAAAAATACTAATTTTGTTGGATTTTAAACACTTGATGCGACGAGAAATGCATGCATGAATGAAGAACAAAACGGCTTTAGAGTTTAGACCAGGGAACAAACACCATTATCCCCTCGTTACTTATCATTTGCACGGATGCGCCACCGATGGTTCATCATTCAAAGCATACAAGATCTGAGAGATCTCCGGCCAGCCCCAAAATGAGATCTTATCATACCATAAACACCAGCAAAAAAGCCAAAAAAAAGCCAGCAAAAACACCCGAAAAACCAGCAGCACTGTACATGTCACATTGCAGAAGTCGACTTCCGATCATCTTGCCACTCCTTTGTCATCTCTTGTAATGAAATCTCACCTTCAATAAGAACTGCATCTTCACCTGTCATTAGGTTTTGAGGCATGCATATTCTCAGAGACAAATGATGGTCAATAACTAGGAATTCTCAGAGCATATGAACTGTAACATAAGCACTCCCTTTTGCTAGATGTCTCTGCAGATATAGCCGGCAGTGATCCGGGTAAGAAGATTCACCCGGTACATCTCCCTTTTATCCGTTAGATGAAAAAAATCTAACGGTGAGATTTAAAAGTTAAAAAAAAAATTGATCGAGACTATTTATGAGCGTTTTTATCTTTTAAATCCCCACCATTGCCCACCGGAGTAATGCAGAACTAGGGGGGCTACATTTCTCGAAGGGCAACCTAAAATTTACTTTGTTATTTTCATATTTAGGTTGTCGTCGTTCAAAAAATTATATATATTTCACAATTATTGTAATATTTTGAGTCATTGTCTTTTGACAAATTACATTTATTTCCTAGTTAATTTAAAAATAGAATATCTTATAAGTACCCTTTTTTATTTCAGTAGCTTTGATAAATGATATTATAAGTATCACTACTATTTAATTGTCTCCCTCTCTTCCGCCTTCCTGAATGTCCCACCCCACCACCCACGGCCCTTGTTCCCTGCATCACATACATGATTGTAAGGTTTTTGTCCTATCAACCACTTGCTAAGGCAGGCAATTTGATTCCAAATAACCATATATGAAATACCCCCATGAGCTAGTTTTTAGACCCACACAACCCTCTCAATGCCTGAGGCCCTGAGGATCAAGCTTCCACACCATTACACTCACTATTCATTACTCCAATCGACTAGGCTATTCTAGTTTCTTTTTGGCAATTGCTTCCTAGAAAAAAATATACTTGGAGATGCTTTGAAACAACTTTTCCTGTCATTCTTAGTATGCTCTCTTTTATGAAATAAAAATATCAGCAAATATATATGAACATTAGGTCTCCAACACCGCCACAAAATTAAGATATGTCATTTGTATTTGTAATATATTGGCCGACATTTCCCCACAACTCATTTCATTCAGTTTTGCCCCAAAAAAAAAAAAAAAAATTACATCTAACATATCTAATATCGATAAGTATTTCAAGATGTTAGTAGCCATTACCATTTCCAATATTGGGATTTGGACAAAACAAGAATGTAAATGGAGGGAATGAGATTGAGGAGAGAGGGAGTAAAAATCCTCCATTCTCAATTTTCTACAAACAAACACAGCCTAAATTCTTTGCTCTGGTGTCTAAGTTGCTAATAGGTCTGCCAGCGACTAACTTGGTAGGAGTAGTATTAGGAAAACATTCATCAAACACTTTTGGGACAATCTCAGATAACATAACATTCCATCTATCTATCCATACTAAGGCATATAATAATAGGTGGTGGATGCACGCCACATCACCGAGGGTATCTCATGGGTGTCCTCTAAACATTTTTCGTTTCGAAATTCTTATGTACAAAGATAATACATCTTTCAAGCCATTACACATTTCTCCAGAAGCAATGAAAAGAATAGGCAAATGATAAATAAACAAATGGCACAATCCTACAGAGAGAAGGGCAAGTATAGAAAAAATATACAATTCTAATCCGACATTTTTACCATTGTGAGAACTATTTGAATCACTATACTACTTGATTGAAATGGTTCTCGCCTATTTACGCAAAGTCTACTTACACAAGTAATATGTGCTGCCTATGTTTGTATTCATCCAATCTTTTTCTTCAATCAGTTAGGTATTGATATAAATAAACCATAACTATTTAGCCCTACTCCCAATATATTGACCTTAAAATAAAATATCCAAATGATAAGAAAGTCTATCGAAGGCACAATTGCAGAATTTGCACCTTGCAAATTTGTATTTTCCTAAAATGTACACCATCCATTCCATAATAAGTGTTCGTATTTGACTTTTCAGGTCAATTAAAGTTGAATTCTAGTACTTAGTTTTCACAAATTCTATTGATTTAGAACATCGAAATTCAAGTTTGAAAAGATAGATAGTTATTATGGAATTGAGGGATAGTGAGGACTTACTTGAGCGGTGTCATAAACGATATATTCATTGTACATCAGCTCCGATGTTTTCACTCTCGCGTCCACAGGTTTTCCGCAAGGCACAACTACTTCATCTTTCCACTTCTCAAATTCAGACTCTTGAGGCACTGTCTTGCCAAGTCCTTTGGTAGAGTGCTTTCCCTTGGGAGGCTTGTCCATATACTAGAAAACAAATTTGGAAAATCCAAACAAGTATTTCAAAATTAAAAGAAAAGAAGAAGAAGAAATGACACAGCTGTTGAAAACATGAGCTAACTTTCCCCACAATTCCACCAAGACATAAATGTAGAATTATTAATAAAAATATCGGTCAATATGTATTACATGCATTAATATTAAGAGGCCCGATACTGAAATTTTTTGATACAAGGAAAACATACCAATGTGTTTTTATTTTTATTTCTTGCTTCATGTTGCTTTTGGAAGCTATGTATTTTAAGTATATTTAAAATTTTAAATCTTCTAAAAAGTCTAAATTCACATATTATATAGAGGTATAAACTATAAATAGAACAAAAAATTTGGGGTGTTTTTCAATGACTTAAATTGATACTCAGATTAACTTCGTTAAAATTTGACTAGAACTTCTCAAATAGATAAATAAATAATTAAAGATGATCAAATCTGACTACATAACTCACTTTTGATGTAGTCATAAGAAAAACAATAACCTCTAAGTTGTTTGACATATATACAATTATAACCAATATCGATATTTTCATTCATGTGTAAAATATTTCAAGAACAAACCACATTATATTTCAATAAAAAAGTACCACCAAATCCACCAAACAACTTTCAAGGAACAATGCAGCTATCCTTCTGGGTTTTACAGAAGCAGTACATTTTTAAATGATATCTCAGAAGCTCTCTATAACCGTGTATATGTACTAATGAAAATCGATATGACTTGATAGGTAGCATGGGTGCTAATGGTTTAATTTAAATCCCACCAACAAAAACCAAAAAAAAAAAAAAAAAAACAAACAAACAAAGTCTGCGTCATGAAACTACTGACCTTAGCCTTCTTAAGCTCATAAACTTCTCCCAAGGCAACTTCACTGAGAAGCATCAAACCAACAGGATTTTTCCTATCTGTGTAACAATATTGTGCGCTCTTACTGACCATATCGGCAAAGTAAACCCCCTTGCCAAACTATAAAAAATAACGTATTGATCAATAGTTGGTATAGTGGTAATGCAACACTGAGAGAGTACTGTTATTGGTCCTCCTGATGGGAGATTCCCACATCCACCTAACAACTAGGATTAGATGTTCGTTGGATGAATGGTTAAAATTATATCAGGTTATTTTAACAGTTATTCAACCTTCTCAATTCATTTACCCAACTTCTAAATCTAACTATTAGATGGATATGAGAGCCTCCATATTAGGAGTACCTTAACAGCTTCCCTAAGGGAGCAGAGAGATATGGAGGAAGAACCATATAGCCAGTGGATGGAGCTTCTGGAGGAGCTATTCGCAGTCCTTGGCTAAGAATACCCACAAAATTTGTCAACCGAGAACCTGAAAAATAAGACAGAAATTTTCAACTTCATGATAGATGTGCACTTTCTCCCATGAAATTATTTCAATACAACTGAAAACAGCAAAGTAATAAAAACCTTCTAATCACCTCAATGAGAAACATGCTGATTGTTTTACAATGAATTTATTTATCTGAAACTTACCATGCCAAAGAAGCATTCTATTCCCGAGCTTCTCACGGTAAGGCGAAAACTTATCGTATTCTCCTTCCCTTTCAAGCAAGAAAACATCTTCCAACTCCAAAGACCATTCCTGATATATATATATATTTTTTTGGAAATAAATAACCAAATGCATTAGAACATATAAATAAAGAAAGAAATAGACAGTTGAGTTTTTACACTTCAAAATCAACCCACAGTATGTGTAGGGGCATGAGTCGTCAGCAGATACTTCTCAATCAATCGATAATCTTCACTATCATGAGGCAAAGGAGCAATTTCACAACAGAGCTTCTTATATTTTGCATCAAGGGAATCTTCGCTATCAACATCAAAGCCCACCAGCCGGGAAGCTATTTCAATGTCTTGGAGAGCTTCTAGCATTTTTACCTATAATAAGGTTGAAAAGACATAATAAATCTAAATGACAACAAAATGCATTAAGCTCCCACTATGCACAAGCTCTATGAAGGGTCAGACCACTTTGGGTCTATACGTGGTTTTACTTAGCATTTCATGCAAAAGATTTCCATGATTTGAACCCATGATTGTCAGATCACAGGATGACAACTCTGCCGTTATACTAAAATTCTCATTCAAAAAATCATGGTAAGCTCCTATCCACGAATGCATGAAACAGACAATACCCTAGTCACCCACATGAATTTAATCATACGAGCTTCCACATAATAAGTGCACTTCTTTCCAAATGATCTGGAAAACTGAGCTCAGTTGTTTTGAACTTGAATGGAAAGAATTCCAATGTTTAACAGTTATTGGAAAGGATATTTGCTAAACTTAAAACAGAAAATGCATGTAGCCTATACAGGGCTATCAAAGGAGCCACAATACTCATAGCTCAACTTGAAAATGCTCAAATAAAGTTTGTTCAAGCACATTCAGGAAATTCAATGAGACGAAAAGAGTGCATGTTTCTTTAACTTGCAGGGAGAGAGAGAGAGATAGGTGGAGAGATTTTATACCTTTGATTTGAAATCATCTTCATCCCTAATTACATGCGGATGAATTGAAGGTATCACCGTGAAGAAGCGATTACTGGCATCAACAATTAGGCTTTCCTTCATAGAAGGATCAAAAGCATCGTTGCTCAACAAATTTTGTATCTGAGTCAATGCCTCAAAACCTAGAATAGATAGAAGGTAGCTTTCAGACATACCATGGAAAAGCTACTACTACATCTCACTTCACAAATAAAATATGATAATAATTATACTATTGGACCAGTACAATGGCTTGCTTTACAAATCAAATATTATAATAACTATACTATTGGATCAGCATTTATAACAGATGGTTCCAATGACCTTAATATGATATATTAATACCTTTCTGGATGTTACTTGTGCTAAGTTTCCCAAGTGGCATCTCAGACAAATTAATTTCAAACTCCATCATGGCAGCTCTGCAATGTTTCAAGATATTCTTAGACACTACAAAAAGGAAGAAAGAAAATAAAAAACGACATAAGGAACTTTTGTTTAAGGGAGTTTGCCAAACAAGAATTAATTGTATCGATGAGTCAAAAAAGGGTTTTATGTATCTAAATTATCCAATCAAATCCAAATTTTCATTTCCATTGTTGCATTAATTGAGAGAACACACTGGACTTGACTGGATAATTGAAAAAGGACAACCTGTTGCATGAAACTCTAGCAACGATAAGGTTTGGGAAGGATTATATGAACACAGCCTTCCCTCTGCATCGTTTAGATGCTTTCTCTGTGATTTGAACATGTAATTTTCATTGCACAATTGAGCATTCTGATCATTACATTAAGGCTCACCTTCAACTAGAATTGATATTTAACATACTAAAAATCCTTAATCAACTCTATGATACAGAAAACAATTTATTCAGCAAACCCAAAACAAAAATCTTTAAGTGCAAATAGTCCATATAAAATAATTATAACAACAATATTCTGACTTGTATGTTTCAACATTGAACAGCATCATCATCAACTCTGCTAATGCAGGGGCTAGTTGGCTATTCTCATCATTTTCATTCTTCTTTGAGACCCTCTTGCTCACCCCGTAATCCTACAAAATTTAGCCGTCCAAAACAAAGAGAAATGAGTCCAAACTAACATTAATGTAGAAAAAGATGCTAAAGGGAATAGAATCAGCAGTACAATATCCAATGGGAAGAATCTGCCAGGTCGCTTCTGGAAGTTCTGTTTGTGTACCCATGCCTCCCATGGATTCCCAGTTTTTTCAAGAAACAGTCGTTTGAATTCCTCGATTGCTTCAGATTTTGACATCTCCTCGATTTTGCTGTTTCCAATCTTGTCATTGCCAACACGGCCCCATTTACGGAACACATAACAGTCTGACCCATTATCCTCTTCAATTACTTGAAGGATATAGTAGCTTTACAGGACAAAAAGTTCAGAGTTACTACTGATCCAATAAAGCATAGGACTCACCATTTCCTAAGGCAATATAGCGATGAAAGCAATTCATGAAAGGAACACAGCAACAAAAAGGTCAAAATACCATAAAATCCAGACTCAAACAATCAGAAGACTCAAATGAAGAAGAAACAGGTAAAGAAACAATAAATGGATTGACAGCCTATGGGTTGTCTATTCGTATTGATGTTGCATCTATAATCGTGGTTGTTTGTATTGTTGAATTCTTGAGAGTCCCAATACTGGCTAGAATAAATGTAATTGCTTGAAAACTCAGAGAATAATAGCTCACAAAATCAAAATTCAGAAAGCAACAAAAAGCAGTAGATGAACTTTTTTCCCATAAAAAGGCAGGCAGTTCTTGCAGGAGTTCAATATCAAGATCGATAGATAGAATAGGAAGTGTAAAGACAACACTGCTACAGCATTCTTTTCAACAGAACTGTTCGTCAAAAAAGCGAAAATTATTTAAGGAAATGAGCAGGCTCTAAGCCTATATATGATCTTTCAATTATGAACCATCTATAGCCACTCCTAAGCAAGGGTCTAGCGCATAGCACACAACTGAAAATATCAATCAAGCAAGCTACTTATAGGCCTGGACTCCACAGAGGAAATGTTTTGGTAATCATGCAACCTAGGTTAAAGATACTCAAGCAACAGTTGGTGAGGTGGCAATCACTCTATTCTAACCTGTTAACACCAGTTGAGAGGTCAGACATATTTAAAGTAGTATTGTAGATGCTTGTCCCATCCTCAAGAATGTGACCTGCCTCCTGCATGCCAGAAGACTCATGCACAGCGCTTTGTCCTTTCACTTTGATCGTGACCATGCTGGAAGATTCACCAATTGCCTCAATTTTGTACAGATCAAATAGAAGCTTTTTCTGTCTCTTGATACAATCAACTAGATAATCTTCTCTAACAATAGGTATTTTCATCCTCCTATGAAGGAAAAAAATCTCAGTTCTAATGAAATAAATTGGGAAAGAACATATACAACAGTAACTTGAGGTCAATATTACCTAGCCTTCCTCATTTCGGCATCTTGATTACCCAGCTCTCCACCCACAACCAAGCAGTTTGTATCTGTATCGTAGCAAATGATATTAATTTTAATCTCTAAAGCACTAAATAGCAAGTCTAGGTTATTATAAAGGCATTAACTAAATTGAATTCTAAATAAAAACCACCGAAATAGCCTCTCTGCAATGCAGAGACAAGGCCGCTTACATTTAAGCTGACTCAGACACCACAATGTGGAGCATTGTATACTAGACAGTCTTTTTTTTAAATCCAATGGATCGATACCTTTCTTGATCTTGGCATGCACCTGGCCACATGCTCCTTCGATTTTGCTTTTGAATTCCTTCTGCATGATCATCAGTATTCAATGTTTACAGTGAACATTTTTGGACATAACAAATTGGTACCATACTAATACATATCCACATTTATGATATAAAGACCCTAGTTGTAGTGATGGCAAATTACAAAGCATTTATCTAAATGGAGGAAAAGCCATACCACAGTGTCTTTTGGTATTCCAACAATAACAACTCTAAGATCTCCCAACATTTCATCTGTGGCAGGCTGAGACCGTCGATTATCGGTTTGACTTCCAGAAGGGATATTGGATGGTGCAGGAGGTAGCAACCGAACAAGTTTGTTTGCTTTTTGTGACTTGAACCACTATTAAATAGTCAATTCAAACCACAGTCAAAATTGAAAAAAAAATTCAATAAAGTACACTAGATTGAACATACCAATGCATCGGACGCCAAACAGAAATGAACATAATAACATCCTTTTTTCACCTAACAGTTTTTATTTATTTTTCAGGATGATAAGAGAGAAATATATCATTTTAAATTCGACAGCAATAGGTGTCACGATGTACAAAAAACTAAACCACTCCCACAAGATTCCAGCTAATGAATCGTACAACAAAAGAAAAACTGAAAATAAGACCAGTTACAAGGAAAAAGAAAACAAAAAAGCAACCCTTCCTTCCTATAATTTATATTCCACTCAAGCTTTTTAGGTACTTGAACAAAAGACTGTCTCCTTCAACCATATGTCGAACAATTAGCATTGCATGAAATCTAATAACCTTGCAAAGATACTGATTGTCATCTCCTTCTGGGATTTTCCACTTCCCTTTAACACGGTCAGGCTGAGCACTAGAGTAGGAACACTTGCTCCATTCCGAGAGATAGCCATGACAACGATACATTCCTCCCGAATAATGAAGATGACCAGAACAAATTGGGCACCTTTTAAGTGCTCCGAACATCATTCCATCAGCACTTGAATAAGAAACAAAGAAACCACATGTCAAAGCCCAAATAATGGTGAGTAAATGGTCATTGATAATGTAATCACATGAGAATAATTAGTTCAAAATACACTATTTGAACTATTCTGATTAGTGTCGGTAAACAAATGATCCTCATAATCAGAAATGTGATCCTTACAGAAAAGGGCATGAACAATCAGAACCAGAATAAAATCATGCAAAACCATGATGATTAATGTATTGAGACAATGAAAAACCATCTTTATCATGGTATTATGTTAATCTTTTCCAATCAACAGATCTCACCAGCGGTCCCTCAGGTTAAGCTCAGATCCAGATGAATCTTGGCCATTGGATTCAAGCATCTCTCGCAACTCTGCAATGGAAACATGCTTCTTTAGATCATCTTTCAATGCCCATAATTCTTTGGTTTGAGCCTCCAGTCTACTCTCCGAATCAGCTGGTTTGGTGTTCTCAACTCTAATGCCATTCGTATTCCTTTCAGATTCATTCTTTCTCATCAAGATATTGCCTTCAGTCTTGGCAGCTTTCACGTTTTGATCATCACTAACAGCTTTCTTACGTTTAGCAGCACCTTTGGATATTGAAATTTTCAGTGGGTCATCCTCCTCCCCGCCATTCAATTGCAGACCTGAAGATGGTGGTAATTTAAGAAGAATATGATGACTTCAGAATAATAGGGTCCCAACCATGGAATGAAATTTAGGCAATATATATCGATAACAGTCCCTGTGAAACTGCGACAAAATCACAATACGTCACTATATCTGTGATATATCATCCAATATTTCTCAACTATTACTTTTTCTTGTTTTGCCAAAAAAAAACATATATCTAATACCAATACTTATTACCTAATACAGCCGATACCGATACAGACATGATTGATAACAATATTTTCATCCATGGTTATAAAAGTAGTACAACAAATTCAATGTAGTAATCGATAAAACTTAGTACCTCTTTCCACAGAGGAAGGAACTTTTCCTTGGGCAAGAGAGCTGACGCCTGCCTGATCTGAAGCTGAAAGGCTACCCCACCCTGACAGATTCTCCACCTGGGTCGATGGAAACAACTCCATGAAACAGTTGGCATGGTGCCATGCCAAGCCTTTAGCTCCTTGACCATCAGGCTTGGTGGATATACGGACCTGTCAACAAAATGATCTGACAACCTTCAGCTCTTATCATCATAGGCTCAAATTAGGTCTTCTGCATTCAAACAATATTCACATAATACCATCACCAACATAAACAATTTTCGTCTTTTCAACTCACTTACATGGACTGTTTTCTTATCAATTAGACTTGATTCAATTGCCTTATATTTCTTTCCCAAAATTTAAAGGTTAGACTTATTCCTCCTTACCCATAATAGTACTATACAATTTCATCGCTTGAGCATTCATTTGTCTATTGTGCCATGTTCAAAATGCTAGGCAATTTTCCATGTTTAAGAAATTCATTTCTTAGTGCCTCTCTTCTCATTTCTGCTTGTTTAAAGTAACATCTATTACATCATTCTTTTAGAACTCAATGAGGGACACAACTGAGATAGAAATTGATAGGCCCCGCTCTCTAGCCTACTCTGCCTCATCAAGCTTAAAGCAGATACTGTACACATGCTGAGATAGACAATCATTATGAAAACTAGTGGACATTCCAACTGCATCAAAACTTTCCAAACCCCATAAAAAAATTTGGCCTAACCAAAAACTTTTCAACAAAAAGCAATAAAAAAATCATACTTATGCTTAGAAAACCAATTAAAAATCACATCTCCTCCCAGTAATTGACTTGACTACAGATGAAAAAAAAGAAAAATGTTTTTAGTTGACTTGGCTGCCAACCAAGTCAAAGAACAAGTTGAATAATATGCCTTTATGATATTTATTCCAACTTCTACTCTAAGAGTTATTCACTTCTGGCAATCCACTATCAAAGATTCATTACATCCAAAACCTGCTTTGCAATCTATTAAATAAGACAAGGTCAAAAGAAATCAAGAAAACATCAAATATAAGTTAAAGCCAAAATAATTTCCTATGCTAGAACCTTTTATTGTCATAATTTACTCTGCAAGCATAATGTACCAAAGCATCTATGAAGGCAGGGATGAAGCAGGAAACTTGGCCAGATAATGTAACCTCTAGAAAGAGTACTTTCAAACATTGTCCTCCAAAGAATGAGTGAGAGGATGTGTAATTTATACTACTAAAGCTGAAGAAAAAGCAGTCACTCCACCATGGATAACTTATAACAACCACCTTCAGTACAACTTATTCCCTTCAACTGCAATGTGAATAACCATTTTCTGAAAGAATTGGTTAACTGCAGATTTCTAAACCAACTAGCTGTAGATATCAATTACGAAATGAATAGACAACCTCTCCTTTCATTATCTTTTGGTTGCAATGTTTGCAGCTAGCACGAGAAGTTTGCGAAACTTCAACACCATATCCCATGGCAGTTTTATTGGGTGGTGCAGGTGGTCCAACAGCCTCTATATACTTTCTTATCTTCTGTTGATCTTCCCATCGGATTGATTCAATACCTTCCACATCATCAATGCTAAATAAGCCAAAAATTTCATGTCAGTCACAGGTAAGCAAAACTCATCCCATATAAAGTGGGGAACAGAATGATTTGTTTTCATACTATATATATTCATAATATTTAAATATAGAAGCACGTACGATTTAATCTGGTTTGCTTTCTTCATGATGCAGTCAGCATGGTTCCACATCTAATTGGAGGAAAACAACATTAGAATCTCTCAACACTAAGACAACAGAAGCTAAAAAAATTCGTAAGTAAGAATTCTGAAAATTGAATAATCAGCATGGCCCAGCAAATCATATTGTAAAGCAACATCTCTACAACCATTAACTCATATCCTAATAATAATCAGTGCCAACCAACCCCACCTTTACACATAATCCTTTGCTGCTAATGAACATAATTTCTGAATCATCCAAAATTATGTGGTCAGACAAAAAATGGACGCAAAAGCATACATGGAGGATAAGCAAAGAGAAGGCAGCATAGAGAACTTGGGCCTACAATCAATTGTTGGACTGCAATATTATGCTCGCAATTTTGCCATCTAAAATAGCTAATCGTATGAAGCAGAATCGTGAATTTAGCACCACTAAATAAAGAAAGCTATATTATTGAAACATATCTATGCATTAAAGTAAACGAGTATGATAACAATCTTTTTTCGCCTAATATGAAAAGGCAATGTCTCCATTATTCTCACGAAATAAAAACATAATTACCTCTAAGTTATTTGAATACATGGGAAAAACTAGACCTTTTAAGGCCATACTCTTACCACACCTCACAAAAAACAATAATAGAGAAATAAAGTCCCCGGACTCCTATATTTTTCGGTTAGGCGATCCCATAAGAGAGGCGTGTAACCTCATGAAACTAAACATGTGAATACAATACGAGATGCAGTTGGCAGCTCAAAAACCCGAACTTATAAATTTACGTAAAAATTAAGCGAAGTATTTATTTATTTGCGCCACAAACCCATAATTCAAACCAAAGGGCCACAGACCAAAGGACAAACAACTCAAGAAGATGAAAGCGATAATCCAGTTTTTTTAGAATTAAAGCTATTTGGGTTATAAGAAAAGCAAAGGTTGACAAGAGCCATTGAAAACTCGAAACAAATTTGGACACCAGGTAAGAGAGACGAAGAATCTGAGAGCAACCCAACAATGTTATATTAGAAAACACAAAAAATCGTGACATGCAAAAGATGGCAAATTTAACAACTAAATTGCCGATCAAAAAACACATGAATCTCATTAGCCAAGCACTACAAACAAGGTCCAAAAGCATAACATGGATTCCTTATTAAAGCAAAAGCATTGCGCTAACTGTTAATTAGTCAATGACCCACATTAACATTCACGAAAAGTGACATAAGAACTGGTTGAAAGTGAACCAACATTGGTTAAATAGGCCAAAAATATACCATCTTTACAAAATATAGCAGCAAATCATATGCCCACAAAATTATATGCATACAACAACAGTCTCATGTTATTTCACCCGTCGTACAGCTTGACCTAGCCTACGAAAAAAAATGCTTACCGGCATGAAGCCGTCGAATTGCGTGGACTGGACCATTTTTCCAAGCCTAAGCTTCTCTTTGTCAATGGCGATTTTACACGTCCTACACGATGACCTCGACGATTTGGCATATTCCACTTTCCATGGCTTCTCAGGGTTCGCCATCTCTGTCTTCCACTCTCTCTCTCTCTCTCTCTCTCTCTCTCTCTCAGTATGTAGAAATAGCACAACTTCTGTCCGAAAATAACTGTTCTCCGGTTTGGGGCTCTTCCTGCTTGAGTTCACTCACCCATGAACGTTGGAGGGCTTGTGGGAATATCCACTTTGTTTTTCTCCGCATACGTTTTGCTTATTTGTTTTTAAAACATCAGTCCTCACACCGATTTTGTAATATTTTTCTATGATTAATTTTTTTCCTGCACAAAGAATTTATTTTATTAATTTTTTTAATTATTTTCAAATTTAAATTAAACATACATATAAAAAAATAAATTATAAATAAACAAAATATCTAACAAAAATTGTGGTTGATGCGTACCTAAATCTGACTTCAAATAGATTCGGATTCGCTTGATCGTTTGGATCCGGCTCCATTTACCGAGTTTGGACCCTACACACCACTACAACAAACAAGTGGTCAGGTGTCGGTGGGATGTTGTCCCACTGAAAACACTCCGACGTTCAAATCAGCAACAAGCATTTGAATTACAAGAAGGTAAATTGAAATGTAAATTGAGATAGAGAGCGAAATTGAGGTTGGTGAGAGTGTTGACATTTAGATGTAAGAGACGTTTCCGTGACTCGTCGAGAGTATGTGTTCCTGGATCCGACTTCAAACAGATCCGGATTTGCTTGATCGTTTGGATTCGGCTCCGTTCACCGAGTCTGGACCATACACACCACTACAACAAACAAGATGTCAAGTGTCGGCTGGATATTGTCCTACCAAAAATACTCTGACGCTCAAATCAGTAACAAGTCTTCGAATTACAAGAAGGTAAATTAAAATGTAAATTGAGATAGAGTGCGAGATTGAGGTTGGTGGGAGTGTTGGCCTTTAAATATAAGAGATGTTCTCGTGACTTGTCGAGAGTATGGTTTCCCAACTTAATATTCGTAGGGAACAAGTGGAAAGCTATGTCCTGAAAGCGTGGAAGCTTAAAAGGACGGATCTCGGGGAGTGGGTGAAGTTCCTGGAATCTGAAGGCTTCGAGTGGGATTATCAAAGTAAGCGATTGCTTGCTTAGGGATGAGCGTTAGCATGCTCAATGATTTCTCCATAGTAGTACTGTGTTGTCTTTGTTGGCTTCTGTGTTCGTGTCCATTCAAAGTGGAGACTCTGTGGGGTTATATAGACGATGGTGAGACCGATCTTCCTTGACCAAGAAGGCGTGATCACTGCCTCGTATTGGGTTACCTTCCTTAAATAGGAAGGCCTGACTGGTGCAATTTGTTGGGATCATTTTCTTTCTAAGCGGGTAACGAGTCTCCAAATTATTTGCCTTCCTTCTATACTTTTGTTACTGTTAGGGTCCATTGTAGGCAGGAATAGAGAATCTGGCGCCTTCCTCATGGGAAGGACGTTAAATCTATTGATGCCTTCTTTAGAGGAGATTGGCTTCAAGGAAGACGTGAAATCAGATAAAATGACCATTGCTTGTCGTGTACAGAAATGTTTGCCAAATTGGACCTAGCCCATATTAGGTTTTTATCTTTTCGCGGCCTACTACTACAGTGCTTCCGGTCAACAGAAATATTGACCGTCTTGAGGGAGCGTGTTGGCCGCCTAGTTGGCGCTCCATACGGTCAATGCTAGCGTTGACCGTCTAACGCGTATCTAGACTTTTTTAGAATTTTGGCCGTTTTTCTTATTAGGTCTGCCTGTTATGGGCCTACCCATGACTAGCCCCCCATGCCGGTGGTCTGGATTTTGGCCTCCAGCATATTCATGATGGAATGCGCTTGTCTTTTGCTGACGGTGTCGGAGTCGTTGCCCGTTTGAATAGGAACCTCGGGTGCTTTCAAAATGTTGACTAAATTTGTTGACCGTTTTTGAAAAATTTTCGGGCTACTTAGAAAAGGGAGCGTTGGCCATTAATCGCCCTATTGGAAAAGTGTGCCACGTGTCTTCATGCGGTATGCTCAGGATCCCGGTATTTAATGAGTGAGAGGATCTGATTCGACAGCCCCCTTTTGGGAAAACGACACACGGCGGTAATGATGGTGCATGCTTTCAAGGCAATTTTTGTGTTCATACGGGCCTTTAAATCGCCTGTTTGTTTTACTTCGAATTTCCTACGCCTTCCTTTGTTTCTTCGTCTTCCTTATCCTGTAGAAAATAAAAAACCCTAGTTCTGACCATAGCCTCAGTCACCAAAATCGCCTCCGTCTTGAGAGAAAACGACATGAAGGTATTGTACGTGGAGTACAATATCTCACAGGAGATTGTCTTCCATATTCCTAGGAAGGACGACAAGGATTTCCTACCACCTACGGGTTTCGTGACAGTATACGAAGCCCATTTGAGGAGTGAGCTCCGTCTTCTAATCCTTGACGAGTTAATGTCGATTTTTCGGACGCTTTAGGTCCCCATTGCTTAGTTCCATGCCAACGCCATTAGATATCTATGTTCCCTCTACATTTTCCCCCGTCAATACTCGAGGCTGTTGACGATGTCGATGGTTAGGGGGCTCTTCAAGCTTAATCAGGGAGCGGAGTGGATTTATTTATCCCCACGCGGCGGTCTCAAGATAAGTACCGTCATATACGACTCCCTGAAGAACTAGAAGAACTGGTTCTTCTTTATTAGCGTGGATGAGTCTTGGCCCTTACTTAGGAAGTGGGGCCAGGTACCTGATGTGTATACGGGGGCGCTTTCGGAAGCTGAGACGGCGTCACTGTCTTGGCTGGTTAAACTCATCGTGGATAACCTTGGAGATTTCCGGAGAGATCACTTGGTCTCCCGTGTTGAGACCAAGAAGGCCAAGTGAGGGCCTCCCTCTCCCGTCCAGAAACTCAAAATCCCACTTTCAGAGGTCCTGCAGGGGAAGAAAAGGAAAAAAGGCTTTATCATAGGTCCTCACCTGTCTAATACCAGTCCTCCCAGTCCAAGGTAAAAGAGGGCAGCCTCGGTGGCGCCTTCTTCGTCGTCCTTAGGGCCAGACTATCTCTCCGCCGGGCATTTTGTAGGTGTAGGCGCCGCTTCCAGGATTGAAGTGGAGCAGCTTTTGAGGCCTACAAAGTCAGGTTGAATGCCAGGGCGAGCGGTGGCATTGTTTTCGCAAAGCTTGCGCCATTGGGGTTGACTCTGGATCCATTTATCGGAGCGCTTGGGCCGCAGGAGCTATCCGTTGGATCACCTGCTGTGGAAATGCTGACTGAGCAGTAGGAGCCGATTTTGGAACCCCCCACCGTTCCCAAGGAGTCAGCCAGGACGGAAGATACTCTAGAGGAACCGTTGGCAGAGTTCTTGGCTGAGGTCGCTGCCAGCCCTACCCATGAGGGTCCCATTCCTTGCTCACCACCTTTGGCGCCGGATCTAGGCGCTAGGCCAGACAGGCCAACATGAAGAATTTGGACAGTATAAGTTTTGTTACCCGTCTTGTCTTTTGGTTTGCCTTTTCTAACCATCTCTTTTTTTTTCTTTTTTTTTGTGTGCAGGCTAATAAGGTCTCAGGTGCAGTTGCCAAGGCGCTTAGGCAGAGAGACATGGTGATCTCCGATAGGAACATGGAGATTGCCTGGCTTGATTCTAAGCTGAAGGCTCTGGGGGCAGAGTATCGAGAGGACGTGACTGCTCTTGAGTTTGTTTTTGTGGGCATGAGGCGAAGAACGTAAGCCTGAAAGCAGAGGTCGCTCATCTGAAGGAGGAAAATGAGCGTGTTAAGGGGTGCCTCGATCAGCTTGCAGGGAAAATGGCTACCCTGGAGAACGATCTAAGTCTTCACATTCGTCCTCACGAGGTCGTGGACATGATACTGTCACGGTTGTGGGAATGGATCAACATTAGTCGACGTATTGTGCGGCTGGTTGATCCTGACTTCCCTGTGGATCTCATCAATTTGTCAAACCGGTTAGCGTAGCGTCGCGACAACCTCGTAGGAGAGCTACGGGACAAACAGTGGCCACCGCCGCCTCCGTAGTTTTTGGTGATTGTAGTTTTTTTTTGTTTAATTATATAAATGTACTTTACCATTAAGCAATAATACAAACAACTTTGTTCTTGCTTTTTACAGCTGCTTTTGTATTTTGTTTCTTTGCTGTTCTTGGCGGCCAACTGGGCAGGATTCTTGTGAGTTGGCCGCCCGTCTTGTTTTTGGGCGTTCATGGCGTTTCCAAAGGAGTGAAGTCCTTGGGTGCGTTTTCTAGGTCATCACTTTTGTTAAACCAACCCAGTATTCACTTGTGAGTAAAGTTTGGTGGCGCCGCCCAAGTGCAAACTTGGGCAGCCCGCTTTGGTGGAGCGTTTTGCTCTGGTCGACCATCGCTGACTGATCACGCTATCTCCTTATGTGGGATGTTGTCGCGCGTACTGTGTTAGCCCCCTAAGATTTTTTGACTGCTAATGGGTCACTTGGATGACCAAGGTTTAGATACAACCACTCATGAGCCGTCTGGATGACCAGGGTTTATATACGATCACTCATGGGTCGCCTGGATGACTAGGGTTTAGATTGACTACTCATGGGCCGCCTGGATGACCAGATTTAGATACGACTACTCATGGGCCGCCTGGATGACCAATGTTTAATAATAAGATAGTGAAGACCCTTCCAACTTAGGGGCAACCTAGGTCGTTTGAACCTGCAATAAGAATCACATACATATATGCGCATCAAAGAAACACAACATGCTAAAGAGAATTCTTATTTTACTAATTGAATAGTGCACACAAATGATCACATACAATAATGTAGAATATCTACCTGGATCCTTATTGGAAGTAGTGCTTGAGGTAGATCCCGTTCCACTTCCGTGGGACCAACTTTTTGTCCTGATTTTGGAGCTTGTATACCCCGTTTTGCAGGACGACGGAGACTAAAAAAGGCCCTTCTCAATTCGGGGAGAGCTTGTTCCAGCCGGCCACCTTCCCCGTGGCCTTGATGCTTCGCAAGGCCAAGTCTCCAACATCGAACTGCCGTGCTTTCAGCTTCTTGTTGTAGTAGCAGAAGATTCGATGTTGGTAGGCCGCTGTCCGCTTTCTGACGACATCGAGGGCTTCTTCAAATAAGTTTAGGTGTTTCCGGATTTTCTGAGAGTTACCCTGCAGGTCAAAAGATTCCGCCCTTAGATTTGGAAGCCTGATTTCAATCGGGATCACCGCTTCAGTCCTGTAGCAGAGGCTGAGGGATATCTTACGCGTTGGTTCTTTTGGAGTTGTCCGGTAATACCAAAGGACTGAGGCAAGCTCATCTACCCAGGAGCCCCCTGCGTCCTCCAGCTTGGTCTTAAACTCGTGGAGTAGCGTTCAGTTTGTGACCTCCGTCTGTCTATTTGCTTGGGGGTATGCCACCGAAGTGTGGACCAGCCTAATCCCAAGACTGATGTAATACTTGGTGAAGCGTTTCTCTGAAAATTGAATCTCGTTATCAGTCACAATGACTTCTGAAAAGCCAAATCTGTAGATGATATTCTGGCGAACGAACTCAAGTGCGTTGTGTTCTGTGATCTTGGCCAGTGGAACGGCCTCAACCCACTTTATGAAGTAGTCGATGCTTGCTATGATAAACTTTTTTTGCTCAGCTACGATGGAAAATGTGCCAAGAATGTCTAGCCCCCATTGCATGAAGGGCCACGACGCCTAAAGGGATTTCAGCTCAACGAATGGCTGGTGGCGAAGGTTGTCGTGAAGCTGGCAGCTTTCATACCTCTTTACAAACTCGAGTGCATCCTTTTTCTTAGAGAGCCAATAATAGTCTTGCCATATGATCTTAAATACTGAATTTTTGCCGCCGACGTGCGATCCGTAAATTCTAAGGTGCACTTCGCTCAAGGTGTAGTCCACCTCTTCAAGGGTTAGGCAACGAAAGTACGGAATCGAGTAGCTATGGTGATACAACCGCCCGTCGACTATAGTGTACCAGTCGGCCGTTCTCTTTATCTGCCTGGCCTCTTCTGCGTCTTCTGGCAATGTTTCGTCCGCTAGATACCTCACTTAGGGTGTCACCCACTTTTCCGTCCCGGAGATCTGCATCTCCTCCTATCTCTCTATACTGGGAGTGTTCAGGACCTCCCTCATGTTCCTCGAGTACTATTCTGAATTTTCGATTGTCGTTGCTCTTATCAGCTGATCGGCCTTCCAATTTTCAGTTCTGGAAACATGGACCAGGGTTAGCTTGTTGAAGTTACGGGTGGCCTCCCATGGCCCGGTCAAGTATTTGGCCATGTGTGGGTTGCTTGCTTTGAAGTTTCCATTAACCTGGTTGAATATTAGCTCGGAATCACTGTAAACAGTCAATCGTTTGCCTGAGCACTCTTTTACTAATTTTAACCTGGCTAGTAGGTTTTCGTATTTGGCAACATTGTTGGTGGCCAGGAAATCGAGTCTAAGGGAGTATTTCACCTCAAACCCGTCAGGCATCATGTCTGTAGATGCTCCGTCTACGTGGAGTATCCATTCTGAAGCCTCCATGCGCTGTTCCGTGTTCTCTGAGAGTTGCTCTTTAAGAACTGGGGTCGTAGTCTCGACAATGAAGTTGATCAGAGCCTGTGCCTTTATGGCTGGCCTAGATCGAAACTCGATGTTAAACTCGCCCAATTTGATAGTCCATTTTACCAACCATCCAGAAATATCAGGCTTTTGGAGAATACTCTTTAGAGGTTGGTCGGTAAGAATTATGACATGATGTGCCTAAAAGTAGGGCCTTAGCTTTCGTGCGAAGAATATGAGAGCTAAGGCCAACTTTTCTATGCATGGGTAACACGTCTCTGGGTCGGTCAGTGTTTTGCTCACGTAGCTGATCGGCCGTTGAGTATCAGAGTCCTAGCGTACGAGGATGAAGCTGAGGGACACCTCTGACACGGCCAAGTAGAGGTACAACTCTTCTCCGACCTTTGGCGACGTTAGTAACGGCGGGCTAGCTAGATATTGCTTCAACTCATTGAAGGCCGCCCAGCAATTTGTCATCTATTGGAACTCGTTTGATTTTATTTCCCTTAGAGCATTAAAAAATGGTTAATAGTTGTTACCAGACTTCGCTAGGAAGCGGGACAAAGCAGCCAATTGTCCAGTTAGTCGCTGGACATCCTTGATGCTTCACGGGGGAGCCATGTCCGCGAGGGCTATGATTTTCTCTGAGCTTGCCTCGATCCCCCATTAGGAGACGATGAAACCCAAGAATTTTCCCGAGGCTACCCCGAAGACAAACTTAATCATATTCAGCTTCATTTGATGCTCACGGAGCACCCGAAATGACTCTACCAGATCGCGGATATGGTCCCCTGTGGTTCTGTTCTTGACAAGCATGTCGTCAATATAGACTTTCATATTGCGGTCGATCTATTTCTCAAATATTTTATTTACCAGCCGTTGGTAGGTGGCTCTTGCGTTCTTCAGTCCAAAGGACATCACCTTATAGTAGTAAGTCCCCTTGTTTGTCACAAACGAGGCATGCTCTTCATCCTTCGAACTCATCCGGATCTAGTTATAGCTCGAATAGGCATCCATGAAACTCAACTGCTCATGTCAGGACGTCGAGTCGACCAGAAGGTCAGTCTTGGGTAAAGAAAAACTGTCCTTTGGGCGGCCTTTGTTAACGTCGGTGAAGTTGAAGCACATTCTCCACTTCCCACTGCTCTTCTTTACTAGGACTACTTTAGAGAGCCAATCGGGGTATTGGACCTCTCTGATTAATCTGGCATCCAACAGTTTTTTTACTTCCTCCCGGATGGCGACCAACTTTTCTACCGAGTGATTTCTCCGCTTCTACCTGACGGGTTTTTGGTTCCGGTCGAGGCTTAACTTGTGGACAATTACCCGGATCGAAATTTTAGGCATATCAGCGGGAGTCCATGCGAAGATGTCAACATTCTGTCATAGGAATGTGATCAGTTTTTCGTGCAGCGCACCGGTGAGTGAGCCGCCGATCCGTATGCACTTTTCTGGATCTTCTGGATTCAGTGAGACTAGGTCGGTTACCTCACCAGACTGCACCTGCTACAAAGTCGTTTCGTCTCGATGGTCAAGTTTCCCACCGCTCTGGTGCTGTCATTAGGAGCAATTTGGGACATGTAGCATGTTTGTCTAGTGACTTGGTCACCCAAAACTTTGCCCACACCGTACAGCGTTCAAAATTTCATTTTGAGGTGTGGTATTGAAATGACGGCCCCGAACGCTGTTAGGCACGACCGGCCTAGTATAGCGTTGTATACAGAAGGCAAGTCAACTACCAAGAATGTAAGTATACGACTTGTCATTTTTGGGTATATTCTTAGAGTGACTTCTAATCTGATCGTCCCTTGGACGAGCACTTGCTCGTTGTCAAGGCTGTACAATGGGCCTTCGGCAGGTTTTAATTGACTGTTTTTTTAAACCAAGTTTGAAAAATGCATCGAGATAAAATAAGTTGCGAGAACTTCCATTGTCAATGAATACTCGTTTCATCGAGTAGTCAACATTACCGTCGAAAATGAGTGCAGATACAACAATGGGGTCTGCATGGAGGAAAACTATATGTGCCAGATCACTTTCACTAAAACTGATGACGGTGTTAGTAGTGCGTTGCTTCTTCCTCCCAGTTTGCTGATCCTTGTTGTCTGTCGGGTTCTTGATCAGTCGGGTAGTGATCATGTTGACCACTCCTACCGCAACCCGATTTCGTGGAGGGGAAGACCACGATCCTTCTACACCCGTAGTATTAGAGCTCTGATCAGGGCCCTTAACGAACCTGATAAGATGGTCCTTTCTGATCAATTCTTCAATCTCCCGCTGAAGGGTCTTGCAGTCCTCTCTGAAGTGTCCAGGAGATCGATGAAAATCGCAGTACTTTGATGGATTTCTTCCCTCCGCCTTCTTAGGTGTTTTAGCCACTTAAGGAACTTCTCCCCACGGATCTGCATGAAAATGTTCGAGTGCGTGTCAGTCAAGGGCATTAGGCAGATGGGCCCGTATTCCTTGCGCCCTGGTGGTCCGATCCTGTTGTGCTTTCAGTGGGAGTGATTGTCACCGTTATGTTTCCTCTTTCCTTCAGGTGGAAAAGAGCAAGGTTGTTTAGTCCGGTCGGGATGTTTTGCCTCGTTGGCCTCCTCCGCTGCCGCGTAGGCCATGGTAATAGATTCCGCTTCTCGAAATGTCTACGGATTCTTATGTGCCAGGTGCCTAAAGAATTCTCCATGCGCCAGCGCTGAGATGAAACTACCTAGTTTCATTTCCTCCATGAGTCGGGGGATCCGTCTAGCTTCTGCCACAAAACGATCCAGGAACCTCCGCGGGTTCTCCCCATACTTCTACTTGATGTGTGACAGATGCCATGGCTACATTTTCTCCCTGCGGCTGGAGGCATATTGGGACAAGAAGAGATCCGTAAGCTCCTGAAAACTTTGGATTGAGTCCGAGGGGAGATGATGGAACCGAATGCACGCGTCCCCTTTTAAGGTGAGCGAGAAGGAACGACACATGGCTGCGTCCTCCAGCCCCTGTAGACCCAAATGGGTGCAAAAGTGGGCGAGATGATCAACGGGATCAACGCTCCCATCGTAAGAGTCAAGGACTGGCATTTTAAATTTTACCGGCATTGGTGGTTTAGAATCTCCGTTGTGAAGGGAGATCTGTCGATATTGGCTGCGCGCTCATCGTCTTTGAAGACGCGGTTCTATATCTTCTCCAACCTCGGATCTGCTGGAATGACATTAGCAAATCTTTTAGAGTTGAGATATGCCCTCAACTCTGTTTTCTCCCTGGCTTGTCCAGCAGCCGGACGACTGCTATCACCAGCAGATCTAACGGCACGGGAGGCTCTCTCTTGAGCCTGGATCTTAGATTCTACTTGGGTGTATTTGAGGTTCCTTTGTTCCGGACTTTCCTCTGGGGTAGTGCTGGTTCCCCGCTCCTCACGCCTTAGACGGCTATGAGCATGTGAGGACTCTGGTGCAGGAGCGTTGGTTAGCCTTCCGGGCCTTCGGGCCGAAACTTTCTTTCTCTGACCTCCTCGTTAGATGCCGGTGCAGGGGCCTCCGCTGGTGCAACCCCCAACTACGCTTGCTCCTACCGGGAGCAGAGTATCTGAAATATTCTATCTGTATTTAGAATATACTCCGTCACGTTTTGGAAGAAAGATGCTGGAATCCTACTGGCTATCCCGTTGACCACGGCGCCAATGGCATGGTCCTAGTTTGGTGAGGCCACATCTCGAGCTGGCTCGCTTGCTTGCGCCCTTGTGTTTACCATTTCGATTAAGAGTGTTGGTTGGAAAGGGCTTCTGGGAAACGTAGCTGGCTTCTTGTAAGCGTTTCCCACATACGGCGCCAATGATGTGTACCCAGATCCGTCTTCGAATAGATTCGAATTCGCTTGATCGTTTGGATCCAATTCCGTTCACCGAGTTTGAACCCTACACACCACTACAACAAACAAGAGGTCAGGTGTCGGCGAGATGTTATCCCACTGAAAATACTCCGATACTCAAGTTAGCAAAAAGCCTTCGAATTACAAGAAGGTAAATTGAAATATAAATTGAGATAGTGAGATTGAGGTTGGTGGGAGTGTTCGCCTTTAGATATAAGAGACGTTCCCGTAACTCATCGAAAGTATGGTTTTCCAACTCAATGTTCACAGGGAACAAGTGGGAAGCTATATTCTAAAAGTGTGGAAGCTTAAAAGGACGGATCTCGGGGAGTGGGCGAAGTCCCTAGAATCTGAAGGCTTGGAGTGGGATTATCAAAGTAAGCGATTTCTTGCTTAGGAATGAATGTTAGTATGCTCAAAGATTTCTCTGTAGTAGTACTGTGTTGTCTTTTGTTCACTTCTATGTTTATATTCCTCTAGAGTGGAGACTCTGTGGGGTTATATAGATGGTGGGGAGGGTGACCTTCCTTGGCCAAGAAGGCGTGATCACTGCCTCGTGTTGGGCGGCCTTCCTTAAATAGGAAGGCTTGACTGGTACAATCTGCTGGGATCGTTTTCTTTCTGAGTGGGTAACGGATCTCCCGATTATTTGTCTTCCTTCTGTGCTTTTATTACCGTCAGGGTCCATTGTAGGTAAGAAGAGAGAATCTGGCGCCTTCCTCATGGGAATGACGTTAAATCTGTTGATGTCTTCTTTAGAGGAAATTGGCTTCAAGAAAAGCGTGAAATCAGGGAAAATGACCATTGCTTGTCGTGTACGGAGATATTCGTCAAACTGGGCATAGCCCATATTAGGTTTTTATCTTTTCGCGGCCTACTACTACAGTGCTTCCAATCAACAAAAATGTTGACCGTCTTGAGAAAGTGCGTTGGCCACCTAGTTGGCGCTCCATACAGTCAACGCCATATTAGGTTTTTATCTTTTCGCGGCCTACTGTTACGGTGCTTCCAGTCAACAGAAATATTGATCATCTTGAGAAAGTACGTTGGCCGCCTAGTTGACGCTCCATACGGTCAATGTTAGCGTTAATCGTCTAACGCGCATCTAAGTTTTTTTGGACTTTCGATCGTTTTTCTTTTTGAGCTTGTCTGCTATGAGCCTACCCATCAGTGGGAAACAAAAATATGAAAAAATTTCTAAATTGAATAATAAAACTAGA
>JAODPA010086288.1:0-24894 GCA_025585075.1 Nepenthes mirabilis
ACAAAAATGGTGGAACATACAAGCAGCAGAGAAGTAGAATGAAAGCAGGGATATAGGGGGAAAAAGAGGGAGTTGAGGCACGGGTCCTTCACGTGACCCGTTTCCTTTGGTTTTAATTAGGGACTTTGAGGTGTTTTAGGGGAAAAGGAGAGTAGCAATCGGTAAGCAGAAACAAACTCAAAGAGCAAAATATGAAGAGAAAAAGGGGAGAAAGGGAGAAATCCGCCCGTTCCGATCCGATCAGGGTAAAAATAATTATAGTTTGAACTTAGGCAAGTGTACCTCCAACTTCGTTCTTTGTTTTTACCGTATTTTGACTTCTCCATTTTCATTCTTTACATTCTAAACCCTTGCCTCTCATGATTTAACGTGATTAATGCATGTTTCTAATAAATATACTGCTAAACTTTATATTTATATATGATTACTATGTGTTGTGGCTTCGATTTCACGATTTGGTTCCCGTTTCACATTTGTTTTGTGTTCAGACAAATTTATCGAAACCCTAACCTAAAAATTTGGGGATCTTTGGTTTAATTGCATAATTTTGTATATGTATTGTGATATATGACCTTGATTGCATGTATATACATGTATTTGGTGTGTGTGTGCACCGTGCATGCGTGTGTGGATTTTTGTGGAATTGATGCCATGCATTTTGTGTGAGTGTGTTTTGTGTGTGTGAGGAAATAGGTATATATATATATATATGTATGTATGTAGATATATATAGTTATACATATATTTCGGCATCTGTTTCTTATCTGAAAGCTTCATTGAAACCCTAGGAATGAAAATTAAGGGATTGGTGTTTAAAATCCATGAATTTTAACATGTAAGTGTTGATTTGTAAAGGGGTGATGTCTATGTTATGATTTGCATCTGAAAAGTTTATGTGAAATTATACTATTGAATTATTAAGAATTTCTAAAGCAATCTGAAGAGATATATGTATAATTTTGACTAACAATCTGAAGAACGATAAGCTATAAGCTAAGAAATAGGAAGAAAGTATTTTTGATTCTGTTAATTGGGACCTAGGACTATTATTTAGTCAGGTAAGATTATCCGGCATACATTAAAATGTTATGGTAGTAATCAAAGATAACTCTATCTATGGAGTTATATGTGGTTTACCCTTCCTTAGGGCGTTAGCTTAGAGGGTAGATTTCTAATAATCCACCACCTTCAGGAGGTATTTATATATAATCCACCGACCTTCGGAAGGTATTTGTATATAATCCCGCAAGAAGAGATATTCCTGTACTGGTTACTAGCCTTGATTGTGTGTGTAACACAATTTATCCTTGATTATTTGCCCCATCGGATAGTAGGGTCTACTAGTTTGGTCCAAAAAAAGGATATTTCTAGAATCTACAGAGTTTAACACTGATTTTTGATTTTCTGATACCTGTTTTACTAATTTATGATTTCTGATGCATGTATAGAATGAATTTCTCTTACTTTTATATTTTCTATGTGCATGTTTACTCTTTAAAAATTTTCGTGATATCTTCTTTACTGTATTTTGATTTCCTGATCTATGCTTTCCCCTGTCTTCTTGTACATCTCTATTCTTTAAATATTTTCATAGTTTTGCTTATCTGTACTTATGTTTTGTATGAAAGAATTTTATTTGCATATTTTGGTACCTTAATGGATTTTGACACTCTATTTTATTTTTTTCCTTCTAGATAAAGTTATAAAGATGATACTGGATGAATAGAAGTATTTAAAGCTTAGCAAGGAGCTAGATGGAGTCTTGGAGACATTAAAGACTTGGGATTTTGATTGTGTTAATGTAAATAATTAATGCAATGGATGGAACTTGTATGACTCGTAGTTACACCATGTTATATATTATGCTGTAAAAGAGTTTATACTTTCGTAGATTTATACTGTAGATATAGTTGCTTTAGCTATTTCTATTTTGGATATGTACAGGTCCTAGCAGGCATTTCTATTCTGGACTTCGGTGTAGTGGATAGGAATGTTGAATGTAAAGCCATAGCGATTGATTCGGTGCCTGATTATCTTGTGTCTGTGATAGAAATATGTGTCGATGGATATTATTTTGTATATTTGCTAATGTTATTCAGGTTAATTGTATTAGATAGTCCTGTTTTAGGGAAAACTCTGTCCGTTTTTTCTTAGAACCTTAAGTTGTCTTTTGGGATTTAGTTTTAGATTTATATTGATGGAACTATTTTGAGGACAAAAAACCCCATTCCGTCATATGTTTGGAGCTTTCGAGTGACTAATTGCTTTCTAATATCATTCCTAAGTCCTTGCTAAAACGTTTTTGCCTTCCTTAATTCATCGTTCACAAAGTATGGTGCATATCGGGATAGTTCAGTAAATTTTACATCATATTCAACTACAGTTTGGTTCCCCTGTCTAAGCCGCATAAATTCTTGCTCTTTTTGATCTTGGAGACTGGATGAAAAATATTTTTTTCATAAAAACCTCTTCAAACATCCCCCAAGTAATCTCATTATCAGGCACACCTAATATAACAGAACAGATTTTAATTCTCATAGGACCCTCCATCAAACAGATTCAGAATGGAATCCATAAATTTAAATCTTTTAACTTATACAAAAATTTTGACAGAGTCTCCTCTATGACTAGACAGAAACCAAAAATACAACCTACTTATTTACACATGTACATAGTATACTCATTAGCCAAACTTCAAACTTATGACCCCAATGCAAAGACAAAACCAATACAAGCACACAACTATCCAAAATACTACTATTCTCTTACAACACATTCATAGGATCTCAAATGCTATTCATGGCTTTAGATCAACTATCTTATCTACTATATTTGAATTCAGATGAGAGATGCCATCTAGGACCTGTACAAAACCTGAAAACATATAGTGGAAGTAACTATACCCAAGATATAATTTATGGAAGCATAAATACAGTTTTAATAGTTTACAGAACATACTATAATTATTTTTACACAATTTTCTTTACAAAACTTTTTGGAACATGCAGAACTATCAAATTTTTTAAAATTCTTCAAGATAATCTTCGAGGCTTCAGAGCCTTCCTTGCTAATCTCTAGCTATGCCTGATCATCCGGTATCATCTCTATAGCCTTATCTGGAGGAAAAAATAAAATAGTGAATCAAAACCCAACAAGGTACTAAAACATACAGAATATAATGATCTCATACAAAAAATGCAGATGGTTCTAGAAATTGACAAAGAATAGGAAAATATACAAAAATCATGAGAAAAGCATGATTCAACATGAACAGGTCTTGAAAATCATTATTTATGCTTTCATGCAGGATATAAGTGTAGATGAGTAGAAACACGTACAATAATCATGACGAAAGCACAATTTCCATATAAACAAGTCTCGAAAACCATAAATTATGCTTTCAGGCTACAAGAAAAATATGCTAGGGCAGAAAACCATATTAATATTAGATCAGAAGAATAGAAACAATTCATAGAAATAAGAATAAAATGAGATTCTACTTAAATATACATCAGGATTCATAAAACAGTTTCAAATCTCACTTGTTTTCCTCAAAAAACTCTAATTTCATATCTTGGGGACCCAACTAGTGTACCTTACTAGTCGAGAGGGTGAATAATCGAGGATAGATTGTGTTTTTGCCACACAATCCAAGGCAAGAAACTATGATGACAATAGGGACCAGTTATGTTTTTAGGCACACAAATCAAAGCCAACAGAGGATTTCTGACCTCCAAAGTTAGTTTCAAAAATGCTCCAAGGAAGGACAGATCATGTATAACTCCATAGACGGAGTTATCCCCGATTACCACCGTAATATCGTAAGGCATGCGGGAGAACCTCATATGATTGTATATCAGTCCTGGGTTATAATTGACAGAATCAAAAATAGTTTTCTTCTTATGTTCTTAAATTATAACACATCAAATTTTAGAAATCAGTTAGAATTTCAACATCAATCCTTCAGAATGCTTCAGAAATCCACAGAAACTTAATAGTACGGTTCAATATAAATTATTCAGATGTAATTCGTAATATGGGTAGTATTCTTTTACAAAATAACATTTACATATCAGAAATTATGGATTTAAAGCACTAAATCTTCAATTTTCATATCTAGGGTTTCAATCAAGCTTTCAGACATAAACTGAGTACCAAATACATGATTTTTCATGAAATCGAAACTATATATTGTCACACATGTAGATAAACATGAAATCTGTCTGAACAATTTACAGAAATAGGCTTTATTTATACTGAGCATGGGGAAACAAGGTTTTCGAGCATAAATACAATTTCAGAGATATTAAAACATTGTAAAAACAGTAAATAACATAAGAAGTACACTTGCCTGAGCTCGATCTACTGTTATTTTTACTCAGATCGGATTGGATGGATTTTTCCCTTTCTTCCCTTTTTCCTCTCCTTCCTCTTCTCTTCCTCTGTTTTGCTTTGTGGTTCGGTCGGCTTCCCTCATCTCTCCCCAAAATCCCTTTTATAAAACAAAAGAAAGAGGGATCATGTGACTGCCACATGACTGGCGATCGAGCGGTAGTCAAGCGCTGGGTTTCATAGTTTTGCATACATGATTTTTCTAGTATCTACACTACAATAGGTTTCCTAGTATTTTACATCATATTTAAGCTTCTCTTCTCTCACTTGCATATATGATTTTCCTGCATCCCTTTTAAATTCTCTTCTGAAAGCATGTATATATTCTGTATATATGTAAAATTGTATATTTTTACTATTTTTGGGTACATTTGCTGAGCTATTAAGCTCACTCCTTGTTTTTTGTTCTTCCCTCTAGATAAGAAAAACCCTAAAAAGGATCAAATTCTATTATTACTTTTGTAGGGTTCTGTTAAGGATATAGATGCTTCCGCTATCCTATTTCTTTAGATTTTGTATAGGCCCTAAACAACACCTCTCATATGGATTATGGTAGAGTAGATTAAAATAACTGAATTTAAGCCATGGATGGCATTTGAGATCATGTGAATGTGTATTGCAGAAAAATTTGTGGTACATGATTAGATGTGTACTTGTACAGATTATTTAATACAGGTTATGTTTTTGGTTTTTGTCTAGGTGTAGAGGAAACTCTGCTAAAATCTCCGTGGGATTTAAATGATTTAAATTCTGTATGTGTTTGATGAAGGGTTGTATAAAGATTAGGATCCATTCCATCACAATTATAATCAAAGAAAATGAGATTCCTTAGGAATGATTTGAATCATATACAGAAGTTTAGAAAATGATTATGGATGATCGACTGAGTAGGGATAGACATAGAATGAATTACATCCTAGGTATCCTAGCTAGTATAAGTAGGTCTGAGAAAGATCGAGACCTAGTGATGAAGTAGAATGATATCAATGGACTATATTTGAAGTCGGTAGGTGACCGTTTGAGAATCCGGCTGTGACGGAACGGATTTTTTTCTCAAAAGCTTCCGTCAAGACAGGAATAGGATAACTTATAAGCACACAACTAACAATCATTCACAAATCTTCTTACAACATGCCTACATAGGATCACATGTGCCATCCATGGCATAAATCTATAAAAGCGTTAGCTACACTAATAGTTCAATAACGAGATGCCGTCTAGAACTTGTACAGTATATCCAAAAGTTTAGAGCAGAAGCTAAACTAATACCCTGCAGAAGCATAATTTTTCCTTTTTACTATCTCATACATCATGCATTCTATATAAAATCCACATGTCCATGAATATCCATAGATACAAAATCAGTATTCAAAATCGCATGATCAGACAAGTCTTTAAATCAACTGCTCTCTACAAAAAATAACTCCAAATACTTTAGGTCCTTAAAAGTCTTTAGAAATTTCTCTTGATCACTCTTTCTCATCAAGCACTAACTTTACTGTCTTATTTGGAGGGAAAAAAAATAGTAAAATAGTGAGCCGGGGCCCAGCAAGGTACATGCACATGAGCAGTAAAACAGTGATGCAGAACGGTCATGTAACTATGCATAAACAGAACGGTTAATCAGAATATAATCCAGGAAATAGAGAAAACATACTTTGACGGTATCAAACTTCAAAATCAAAAATCAGTAGTCGGTAAATAGTAATCTGTAAACGTTAATAGCAAACGAAAAACGAAAAACGGTAAGCAGTAGTCGGTGTTCAGTATTTGGTAAATTGTAAACAGTAATCGATACTCGGTAAACGATAAATCGTACTCCATAATTGGTAATCGGTACGGTAAACGGTAACATAACATATCGGTAACAGATCCTACCAGTATACCCTACTAGCTGAGGGGGTGAATAATCGAGGATAGATTGTGTTCACTCCACACAATCCAAGGCCTGTGACGGTATCCCATCTCACGGGATCGGTACGGTATGCCACCCGAAGGTAGGCCGATAACGGTAATTCCTCCTGATCGTAACACCCCGAGGAATGGCAGACCATAAATAACTCCATGGATAGAGTTATCCTCGATTAACACCGAAAAGTCCTAAGGCATACCGGAGAACCTATCCGGACTGTAGTCAGTCTCGGGTCTTAAATAACAGTAACGGGAATAACCTTTTTATTAAAAACACTCTTTCACAATCATAGTTTCACAATTTTCTTTCAGTTAATTTCAGCACATACGGTAACGATCTAAAACTCCTTCGGTTTTACTTCAACGGTGCATGAAATTTTCATCATACAAGTCTGTGTAAATTTTTAGAAACAAATTATACTGGGAGCTTCTCTTCAATATCAATTAACTTTTATATAACTGGAGTTTTGGTTAAAAATTACTAAAACCCTTTCATTTTCGTACTTAGCGCTTCGCCAAGGCCTTCGGACTCAAATCGATCTCTATACATGTGCTTATTCGTGAAATAAACTACATAAATCCATGCATATACATTAAATCATGTAATTTACTTAAACTTTACAATATTTTCGAGTTAGGGTTTCATCACATATTTTTGGAAGCAAATCGAACAACATTTACATGCATGTACGTAAAATTGAAGCCAAAATTTACAATAAATACGGGTAAACACAAAATCTAATCAAATAATTGAAGGAAACATGCTTCATTTACTTTAAACATGCATCAACATCATTTTAGAGCATCTTTATCAACTTTAAAGCAAGAAGGAAAGGTAAAAACGAAAAACAATGTCCGAAATACACTTGCATTGGCCCGATCTACCGTTATTTCCACCGGAAGTGGATTGGAATAAGCGATTCTCTTCTTTCCCCTTCTGTTCTTCCTCTTCTTCGTTCGTGCCTCTTCTCTTTCTCTCCCACTTTCCTTTTCCCCTTCTAGTTATAATAAAATGAAATCAAAATGCGGGTAAAAGTCGGGGTCACGCTCGAGCGCGCCTCGACCACTCAGCGAGTGGGCCGTATTCTGTTTTTCGCACTCGAGCGGCCAGCAGGCGTGCGGTGAGCGGAGCAGCTACTGGATTTTGCGCTCGCTGTAGCGCCTCGGGCGCACAGCAGGTGCCACACGGCTGCTTGCTGATCTTGGATATTTTTTCAACTTTTTACCTTCAACCATCATTTTTCACTATAAGTTTGGTCTCTTAATAATACTCATCATTCTAATTACTTCAAAATTTTCACGTTTTCGGTTCTGGGGCCTCACACCGGCTATGGAAGTTTTGTGGCATATATGTATTTGGAGAAAAAGACTAAGCCAAATTATTTAGATAGGTGAATTGGAGGCGGATTTAAATTGACATTGGTCTCTATGGATTTGTATAAAATTATAAGGGCATTGGTTAAGTGCCGTTAAGGATGTCTTAAGGCCTCTGGAAACTGGAATTGATTAATGGACTAAGCTAGTATAGGCAGTAATGCCCTTAAGAAGGATTGGGATTTTTGTTATTCTACATCAACAGTTAATCACCCACAAGCAAAGTGGGGGAGGAGTTTTTGGGTTGAAAGCTGCTTCACCCAAAATTGAGACATTATGATGAGATTTTGTCTTGAAAATTTATGGATATTACTTTAAGCATAATGAATGTCCTATAAATCTGCAAGTTAGGGACTTTAACAAGGATGGATCTTGATTGCATTATATGTAAACAGATGCCCTTGGTCTAAGAAGGAGAAGAATCCTTGGTGTGAATTGCTCCTTTATAAATCAAAATTAGCAACTGGAAGTTTCAGCCTAAGCAATTATGGGTAGATTCGAATGTTTGAGACAATAAAGTATTGTATTCCTAAGTTGGGAAGCCGAATCGTGTCTGAAATGTAGGAGTTATGAAGTTGGAATTGAAAAGTTCTATTGTCTTAATTTAAGATGATTGAACTTACCCACCTCTGGTGATTATAGATGATGTGTTAGATTGATCTAATTGACTCATCGATGTATTGATGAGATCTCGAGGTTACTAAGTATATGGATTTTGAAATTTGGGTGATGAATCTGAAGCCACATTGAACCCATGTTGAATGTATAATTGTCGTCTCTAATCCTATTGCAGTTTGAGGATTCGGTATGAGCATTTTGAGATTAGTAAAAGTATGGCTACTGTATAGTTCGAGTGTTCTAGATGGATTTGGTATTTTAGGTAAACGTCATTTTCAAGACATACTAAAGAAATGTGGAGGACATAAGGTATCCTATCTTGGATATCTGAATTAGATTTGAAATTTATATCAAAATCTTAACTGAGTTTGGTAAAGGAACTGGGATGTTAGGTTAAAATTGTGATAGTAAATGATAATTGGATGATTAGTCCCTGTATATTAAGATCTAAATTTTAAAATTCAAGGAGAATGCTCCAAATTTGAGGCTTAGCATAGATAGAAGTGTGGAATTTGTAACCTATTTGATGTCTAGAACCAAATCGGGAAATAGTTAATGAATTAGGTTTGTTTTTGGGTTGATAAATTTAGAAGAGTATATAACGAGTCAGACACTAAAGATTAGAATAGTTTGGAAGTTTAAGGTTTTCCAAGGCAATTACCTTAATCTGGAAATGGATTCAAAACGTTAAGAAAGTTCCTTGATTTTTGAAATTTAAAGATCGTTAAATTTTGATGACAAAATTTCTATAAGTGGGGGAGAGTGTGATGATCCGAGTTCCAAAATATGATAAATTAAATTAATAATGACCAAGGATTGGGCTTAGAATGTGGGAAAAGTGAGTTTTGAAGTGAAAAGAGGGAGTTGGGTCCTGTAAGGTATCGATTTCAAGATATGATTAATATAGTTGGTGAGGTTTTAGAATTCTAAAATATAGTAATTGGAAGGTAATTAAGTTGAAATAGGTGAATTGTGGTCAAAAGGAATGGGAGGAATCGGACTGAAAAGCCCAAAGTTCCAGAATTGGTAAAATCGGGGATCAAAGTTGTAAACTGTGAAACGTTGATTCGTAAAGAAGATTCTGGACTTTAAATTATGATAATCATGGCATATTAAGGTTATATAATCAAAATTAGGGTCCAAAGATGCGAAGAATTGGGTTGGAAAGGTCAAAACGGGTCCCGGATGGCGAAAATGCGAAGTAGGCTCGCTGCAGGCTTAACACGGGCCTGACCCACGCCCGAGTAGAGCTCGAGCTCAAGTGAGGCACAAATCTATAGAAGGACCACCCGAGGCTCGGCCTAGGTGAAATGGGAGTGAGGGGTTTACGAGGGGCGGGCGCTCAAGGGCTACTCAAGCGCCACTCGAGCACAAATTTGCACACTTAGTGCCTAGTTGGCGCTCTAGCGGTGCTCTAGACCCCCGACGGGATACAAAATGCGCGCTGCGTGTTTGCCTTTTCCATTATTGGCATTCAGCGAGAAGTGCAGTAGGAGAAAAGAGGGAAAGGGAAAAGAAGAAGAGAAATTGCCACTTCCGATCCGATCCGGGTAAAAATAACAGTAGAGCAGGCTAAGGTAAGTGTAGCTCGGACAATACCCTCTGTTTTTACTACTTTCCTGTATCCCTAAAAATGTATTTATATTCTAAATTACTATTTCTCTCTGTTTAATGCATACAAAGTATGTTTCTGTAAATTAAACGGATAGATTTTAAATTTATTTGTATATATCATAATATAGGGCCTCAGTTTCATGATTGTACATGTGTAGGGCGTCCGACTATGGTCTGATAGTTTCATGCAAAACCCTAGGTGAAAATTTGTGGGTTTTATATATAAGTTTCCTAAAATTTGATATGTAACTGCGATTCTGAAATATGATAAGGACTATGAGGTAATTTTAGTCTAAAAAGTCCCACTGAAATTTACTGTAGAACTTATGAGACGTTCTAAAGCTATCTAAAGGATCTTCGATTAATGTTTATTCTGAAAAGTCTGATAGGAATGCACTGTTAATCTTCTGGGGTATTCTAAAGTTATCTGAAGGATTACCGAATAAGGTTTAATTGGCCAACTAAAATGCGATAAGTTAAGGGTTAAAGAATAAGACGAAATGTATGAACCCTGAGAGGGAAACGCTAATTGGATGTTTGATGAGTTTTATTTGACAAACTGTACTTGAGGAATTAATCTGAAACTATATTGTTAAGTCATAGAAAAACTCTGAAACTAGCTAAAGGTTTAATCATATAAATTGGAAAGGTTTTAGTGGTCAAGAGAATTATGGCAAAGGAAATATGGATAAGAATGTCGTCCGTTAAATAAATAAGTAGGATTCCGGTATAGCTAGTCCATGACCTTGTTCTTAGGTACTGCATCGAAATACTGAATAATAGGTATCAGAACTATGACGGAACAAATTTTTTTTTTGATTCCGTCATTCATAACACAATTGAAAACCCAACTAAACCGATTAGGTGCAACATAGGATCACAGATACCATCTAGGATTAACGTACTTTTAACCATAATAAGGATAGCGGAAGTTATTCTAACACTCGTGGAAGCATTCATATTCATTCCAAAATATTCATTCCTGAGTACATAGCCAAAATGTTTAACCATAGAAGTCCAACAAGTCATTACAATAATATTTTTCCAAAATAAGCTTCCGAGGTCTTTAATAATCCTTCAGACAAGCTCTAATCACTCCAACTCGTCAGGCACAAGTTCTAAAGCTTCATCTGTAGGGGGAAAATATAAAACAGTGAGCCGAGGCCCAGCAAGGTACATCCACTTGGGTAGTAAAACGATGATGCAAAACCGTCATGTAACTATGCATAAATAGAACGGTAAATCAGAATGCAGTCTGAGAAATAGAGAAAACATACATTGACAGTACTATACTTCAAAATCGGTAATCGGTACAGTAAACGGTAAGCAGTAACATAACATATCGATAATCGGTACAATAAATGGTGAACGGTACATATCATATCTGTAAACAGTCTTTCATATTCGATAATCGGTATGGTAACATAACATATCTGTAAAATAGTAAACGGTACTTTATATCATATTGGTACAGACCCTGCCAATATACCCTACTAGCTGAGGGGGCGAATAATCGAGGATAGATTGTGTTTAGTCCACACAATCCAAGGCCTATCATGTCATATCATGTCATATATATCCAATCCCGAGAGATATTTGTACTGTATGCCATCCGAAGGTCGGCCTATATTCCTCCTGGCTTAATGCCCTTGAGGACAGGGCGGACCATGAACTGCTCCATGGACAGAGCTATCCTCGATTACCACCGTAAGTTCTAAGGCCTCACCCAAGAACTTACCTAGACTGTAGTCAGTCTCGGGTCCTAAAATAACTATAACGGAAATCATCTCTTTATCAAAAATCCCATTTTTGAAATCAAACTTTCACAAAACAATTTCCTCGGCACTGGTACATATTTTCGAAAACAATTATACTTGGGGCTGGTTTAGATTTTTATCAAGGAAGGGTCGGAGTGCTTTTTCTCATAAAGTAGGAGTGCTTAAAAAGCCGGAGTTCAAGAAAAGCCGAAGTTCTTTTTCCTCAAGGGACGGAGTTCTTTTTCTAAAACGGACGGAGTACTTTTTCCTTAAAAAGGGCAGCGTTGTTTTTCTGAAACGGACGGAGTACTTTTTCTTCAAAATGCTAGACTTCAGAAAGCTTGGATGGAGTACTTTTAAAAAGGACGGAGCTATTTTTGGACGGAGTACTTTCAAAAGGACGGAGCTCCTTTTTGGACAGACTTCTTTTCGGACGGAGTGCATTTTACTCAAAGGACGGAGTTCTTTTCACTGACGGGACGGAGTGCATTTTACTCAAAGGGCGGAGTGCTTTTCACTGACAGGACGGAGTGCTTTTTACTCAAAGGATAGAGTGCTTTTCACTGACGGGACGGAGTGCATTTTACTCAAAGGGCGGAGTGCTTTTCACAACTGGACGGAGTGCTTTTTACTAACAGGACGGAGTGCATTTTGGACGGAGTGCCTTTTTCTTAAAAAGGTGGAGTGCCTTTTGGACGGAGTGCATTTTGGACGGAGAGCATTTTGGACGGAGTGCCTTCTTCTTAAAAAGCCGGAGTGTCTTTTGGACGGAGTGAATTTCGGACGGAGTGCATTTTTCTTAAAAAGCTGGAGTGCCTTTTTCTCAAAACACGGAGTGCTTAAAAGCCGGAGTGCTTAAAAAGCCGGAGTGCCTTTTTCTCAAAACACGGAGTACTTAAAAGCCGGAGTACTTTTCCTTCTTAAAAACCGGAGTGCTTTTTCCTTCTTAAAAACCGGAGTGCTTTTTCCTTCTTAAAAACTGGAGTTCTTTCTTTCATAATGACTGGAGTGCGTAAACTTAAAATGCCAGAGTTCATTCTTTCATAAAGGCCGGAGTGCTGTTGGGACGGAGCACCTTTTGACTATCAGGACGGAGTGCATTTTCATTAAAAGGGACGGAGTTCATTTTAAATTAAGGCCACAGTTCTTCATAAAGCCAGAGCTCATTTTCATATTAAGGCGGGAGTTTGTTTAAGGCCAGAGTTCTTTTGGAGTACTTTTTCATCAAAAAGGACGGAACTCATTTTACATTGCAGATGGTGGATATTCAATGCAGAAAGCAGGAACTTAAAAAAAGAGTACACTTTAACATTCTCAAAACATGAGCTTAAAAGCAGAGCAGAGTACACTTGCAATATACTTAAAGCATAAACTTAAAAGCAGTGTTCGAAGTAACTTGCAATTAAGCATGAATTTAGAAACAGAGCAGAATACACTTGTAATGAACTTAAAACGGCATCCGAGGTACACTTGCCTGACGGTCGGTTGCCCAATATTACCGTCTAAAGTTTTTCCTTCCTCCACTTCTTCCTTACTGCTTGCCGGGTTCACTCTCTTTTCCATCAACCAGCGCTGGTTTGTATAGAGGAGGGATTTGGTGGAGTAAGTGGGGCAGGTAACTTACTTCTCTACTTTTTCTCAGAGGGTAGGTGGGGTAATCAGATTAGTTTTACCCACTCCATTCGGTCGCCGCCTAGTTGGGTTTTAACTAAATGATAAAGTTGCTTTTGTCTTTAGTTGCCGATCATCATCACAAATTTTGGTCAACCTTTATTCAAATCCGGTTAAAACTTCAAATCCGGTCAACTCTTCAATCCGGTCAACTTTTTTAAGTCCGGTCAACATTTTCAAATCCGGTCAATTCTTCCAATTCGGTCAATATCTTCTAATCCGGTTAACATTCCTACTTAAAGCTGGTCAACGTAATTCCCTCAAATCCAGCCAACTCCTTCAAATCTGGTCAACATCTCCAATTCCGGTCAACTTCTTATTCACTCCGTCCATTACCTTCTCATCAACTTCGGATTTTATTCTCCTTGCACCCATAATTCTACTCTGGCTTTACCAACACACAAGGCCGGACTGCTTTTACACTAAGGGAGGACGGACTTCTTTTACGCTAAGAGAAGACGAACTTCTTTTTCCTCACACAAAGGCCGGACAGATTTCTTCACTTAGAAAAACGGACTGATTGGAAAACCGGACTGATTCCTTGACTTCAAGGCAAGCCGAAACTTGATTATTCTTTGAAAAGGGCCAGACTCGATTATTTTATGCAAAGGGCCTGACTGGATTATTTCATGTAAATGGCCGAAGTTGATAGGTTCAGGCTGGACGGACCTCTTCTCAAAAGGGCTGGAGTTGTTTTCACATTAAGGCCGGTCTTCTCCAATTTAAGCATCCTTTAATTTTCCTCGATTCTTTGATTATTTTGATTCCATGACTGGGACTTCTATGTTTTAAAATCTGGGTCGTCACAAGAACTGTACTAAATAACAGCTAACTAAATATAGAAATCATTCTGCCCTTGGGATATAAAGTATAGAGGGTATGTAAAGATTAAACTGAACAGAAATCATCATATTCTCGGGATGTAAGGTATAGAGGGTATGTACATATTAAAGTTAATAGAAACCATCTTGCCCTCAAAATGTAAAATACGGAGGGTTTGTAAATGATTAAACCAAATAAAAATCATCCTGTCCTCGGGATGTAAAGTATGGAGGTTATGTAAATACTAAACTGAATAGAAATCATCCTACCCTTGGAATGTAAAGTATGGAGGGTATGTATAGATTAAAGTGAACAGAAACCAACCTACCCTCGGGATATAATGTATGGAGGGTATGTAAATAATTAAACCAAATAAGAATCATCCTACCCTCAGGATATAAAATATGGAGGGTATGTAAAGGTTAAACTGAATAAAAATTATCCTGACCTTGGGATGTAAAGTATAGAAGATAATAGATTTAAAAGGAAACTGAATCAGTTCTGAAATAGGGACTCCGAACTGAATTCTGAATCAGATCTGAAATAGAGACTCCGAATCAAATTTTGAATTAATTTTGAAATTGGGATTTTGAATCGAAAACTAGGTTACTGTTCTGAAATAGGGATTCTGAACCGAGAACTAGGTTAATATTCTAAAATATGGACTCCAAACCGAATCCTGAATCAGGAACTAAGGATCTGAAACCATAGGTTTTCTTGTATTCTGCACCACAATAGGTTTCCTAGTATCCTGCATCGCATTTAAACTTCTATTCTCTCACCTGCATGCAAGATTTTCCCGCATCCCTTTTAAGTTCTCTTCTAAAAGCATGTATGTGTTTTGTATATATTTGAAACTGTATATTTTTACTATTTTGGGTACATTTGTTGAGCTGTTAAGCTCACTCCTTGCTTTCTATTATTTCTTTTAGATAAGGAAAAGCCTGAAAAGGATCGAAGTTTTATATATCTAGAAGAAGGAAAGGCTCATAAGTTCTGAAGACCTTGAAGGACTTCAGTGGATCAAAGGATTTTAGAATCTTGTAGTTAGTATTTTAGAAATGAACATTATATATTACGATAATGTGAAAAATGTTATATCATGATGTATGTTCTGTTAATGTTTCTGCAAGGTTCTGTTAAGGATATAGATGCTTCTGCTATCCTGTTTTTTTAGATTTTGTACAGGTCCTAGACAACATTTTTCGTATGGCTTCTGGTAGAGTAGATTAGAATAGCTAAATTTAAGTCATGGATGGCATTTTAGATCCTATGAATGTGTGTTGTAGGAAAATTTATTGTATTTGATTAAATGTGTACTTGTACAGGTTATTTGATACAGGTTCTATTTTTGGTTTTGGTCTAGGTGCAGAGGAAACTCTACCAAAATCTCTAAAGGATTTAAATGATTTAAGTTCTGTATGTGTCTGACGGATGGTCCTATAAGGATTAGGATCCATTTCATCACAATTCTCATATTTCTTAGTTACAGATACATAGTATTATTTGCTTGGGAGCTTAAATCTTATCATGACTTCAAACACATGTAGAAATTTACGTGGAGCTTAGGATGATTAGGATATCCTTACCACTTGAGTCAAATGAACATTTGTAGCTTCCGGTCAACAAATTCCTTCACAAAAATTATCCAACATAAGTTTTAAAATATACACAAAATAACATATATAAAATATATGTGAATAAATACAAATATTTACGTCCATAAGTTAGGGTTTCAATTTTCTAAGGACAAATCATGTAAAAATCTCAAAATAAACAGATAAATATAATGAGGCGAGGGATAGGGTTTTCATGAATACAATACCGCATAAAACTAACAAATCAGACATTAAATCAACAAATATGTATTCTCAAGACATAGGTTTCATAAAATATAAGCTTGGATGGGTATCAGAATAAAAATACCTGAAAGGAATGGAACAAAAAGTGCAATAAGAGTAAGAAAAGTATATGAATGTACTTGCCTTGACCCGATCTATAACTTCTTCAACCAGTTCTAAGCTAGAAACGGACCTGAGAGTCTCGATCTCCCCTTCTCTCTCTTCTCCTTTGCATTCTCTCTCTCTCCTCTCTCTACTGTTTCTGAAAAATGGTCAAAGAAAACATTTGACAAGCTTAAATACCAAGACTGGTGGCGTGAGAACCTATCGGGCATCGTAACATTGAAAGTCACCCCTCGGGCTTGCATCAAGCACACATCGGGTGTGCCCATTCGAGAAAATGTGCCCCGTGCACACCTCAGGAGTGCCTCAGGGTGTGATGTTGCTAGAAGTCACACTGGAGTCATCCTCAAGCACGGGTCAGGCGTGGGTCAGGCCTGTAGTAAGCCAACTTTGCACACGGGCCGTCTGGGACCCGTTTTCACCCTTCTTACCCAATTTCTCACATCATTGGACCCTAATTATGATTATATTAGCTTAATAAATCATGATTATCATAATTTAAAACTTGAATCTTATTTATAAATCAAAATTTCAAGGTTTACAATGTCGGTTCTTGATTTTGCTCGTTTCGGGTCTTTGGGCTTTTCAATTTAATTTCTCTCACATCCTTTGACCTTGATTAATTTATATTAATTTAATTACTCATATTTATTATGTTTTAAAAATTGGTACCTTACACAGTCAGCCCCTGGTCTCTAGGTTTTTAACATAGTTTATATTTATGAAATTCAAAACTTGACCCTACAATTCTACCATCCTTAAAAAAATTTCATCCTCAAAATTTGAATAAGACTACATACCTTAATGATTGAAAAGATGAGGATATTTTTCTTGAATCTCCTCGTCTTGTTCCCATGTGGCTTCTTCTTACGAATGGTTTCTCTATAAAACTTTCACCAATGGAATAGTCTTTGTCTGGAGTTCTTGATTTCTATGGCCTAAAATTTGTACTAGTTTCTCAATATATGTTAGATCATTCTTGATTGTCAAAGGCTCATATTCGATAATATTGGCCAATTCATGGACATATTTTTGGAGTATAGATACATGAAGAACATTGTGTATCTCCCCATACTTGGTGGCAGCGCCATCCGATAGACTACTTCTTCAACTTTCTCTGAAATTTCAGAAGGGCCAATAAATCTTAACTTCAATTTTCCTTTTACTCTGAATTTGGATATGCCTTTGGATTGGAAAACCTTTAAAAATACATTTTCTCCAATTTCAAATTTTAGGTTCAATCTTCTTTTATCCACATAACTCTTCTTCCTACTTTGAGCCACTTTCAATTTCTCATAGATTATCTTGATTTTATCTGATATTTCTCTAATAATGTCTGGTTCCATAAGTCTAATATCACCCATTTCTTCCCAATGGACTGACGATCGATATTTCCTTCAGTATAATGCGTCAAAAGGGCCATCCCAATTATCATTTGGTAATTATTATTATATGCAAATTCTGCCAGTGCCAAATAATCGCCCTAGTTACCTTTCGATTCCATCACCATAGCTTTTATCATATCTTCCAAAATTTAGATGGTTCACTCTGATTCCCCATTTATCTATGGGTGATACGTGGTGCTGAATTTCAATTCTTTCCCTAACTCTCGGTGTAAACTTTCCCAAAACATAGAGACAAATCTCGGGTCTCTATATCTAATACAATAGAAGCTAGCACCCCATGCAATCTTACAATCTCCTTAATATATATACAGGCTAATCGATCCCTTGAATAATTCATCCGAATTGCTTCGAAATGTGCTAATTTTGTAAGTCGATCAACAATCACCCATATAGCATCATGGTTTTTTGATGTTTTCGGTAACCCCATTACAAAATCCATCGATACATCCTCCCATTTCCAACTTAGAGTAGGTATGGGTTGTAACAAACTAGTTGGCTTTTTATGCTCGACTTTTATTTGCTGACAAACAAAGCATTTTCCCCCATAACCCGCAATTTCTCTTTTCATGTTCTTCCACCAAAACATCTTTTTCAGATCTTAATATATTTTATTGATACTATGGTGAACAGTATACTTTGATCGATGAGCTTCCTTCATAATTTTCTCATTTAATTTTCCAATATTCGGCACACATATTCTCTCTTGGAATCATAAAACTCAATCAGCACGAAGATTAAAATCAATTCTGGATATTAGCTAAGAATAGGTCTTTCATTTGTTCCTCCTTTATTTGCTTCAATATCATCAGTTGAATCTAAAAATATGACCGAATCATTCAATTACTTTGTACATATTTTTAATATCACATTGCTCCATATACTCCAGCATTTCCATTTCTTTAATCTTCAAGTTAGCCATGAAGGTTGTTTAGCGACTTAAGGCATCTGCCACCACATTATGTTTTCCAGGTTGGTATTGGATTTCACAATTATAATCTTTCAAAAAATTTAACCATCTTCTTTGTTTCATATTTAGTTGCTTCTAGAAGAATAATTATTTCAAGCATTTATGATATGAATACATCAAGAATTTCTCCACGTACATATAGTGTCTCCATATTTTCAAGGCAAAGATTACAGCAGCCAACTCTAAGTCATGAGTTGGGTAGTTCTTCTCGTGTACCCTTAATTGCCTTGATCCATAAACTATCACTCTCCCATGCTGCCTTAGATCCTTCGGGAATTGTTAGAATTGGAACAGAAGTCTATCAATTATTTAACTCTTGAAAACTTTGCTCACATTTCTTACTCCAAACAAACTTAATTTCCTTTTTGTTAATTGAGTTAATGGTATAGCAATTCTTAAGATGTTTTCCACAAATCTTCGATAGTAGACTACCATTCCAAGGAAATTGCATACTTTAGTTACTATTGTAGGCCAAGTCCAATTAACAACAGCTTCAACCTTCTTAGGATCCACCAAAATACCTTTATTTGATACAACATAACCCAAGAATGCTACTTCCTCAAGCCAAAACTCACATTTCTTTAATTTGGCATATAGCTTCTTTTCTTGTAGCGTCTGAAGCACAATTCTTAAATGTGTTTCATGATCTTTATGACTCCTCGAGTAGATTAGTTTTTCATCAATAAATATGACTACAAATTTGTCCAAGTATAACTGAAATACTCGATTTATTAAATCCATAAAGGTTGTAAGTGCATTTGTTAATCCAAATGGCATGACTAAAAACTTGTAATGCCCGTACCTCATTCAGAATGCAGTCTTCATCACATCTTCACTCTTAATCTACAGTTAGTGGTACCTTGAATGAAGATCAATTTTAGTGAATTCCTGCGCCCCTTGCAATTGATCGAATAAATCATCAATTCTTGGTAGTGGGTACTTATTCTTGATGGTAATCTTATTCAATTCTCGATAGTCAATACGTAGCCGTAAAGATCCATCCTTCTTTCTTACAAATAATACTAGACCATCCCAATTAGAAATGCTTGGTTGGATAAATTCTTTCTCCAAAAGCTCTTGCAACTGCTATTTTAATTCCTTTGATTCCACTGGTGCTATTCTGTATGGTGCTTCTGAATTTGGTGCAGATCTAGGAATAACTTTTATTTCAAACTCGATCACCCGATGTGGTAGCATTTCGAGTAAATCCTTAGGAAAGACATCCTCAAATTAACGGACCAGTGGAATATCTTTTATCGGCACCTCATTAGTCCCAAAGGTGCTAGCATATGCCAAATAGGCATGACATCCATCCTTCATTAAATGATGACCGTGCAAGGCTGAAATAAGGCAAGGCAATGCCTTCTACATGACCCCTTAGGAATAAAATGGTTCACACTCCGGAATGGTGAAATGGGCTCTTTTATTGAAACAGTCAATATTAACATGATAACTTACTGACCAGTCCATACCCAAGATAATATCAAAATCGTACATTTCTAATAAAATCAAATCCACGTCTAGCTTCAATTCACCAACCCATACTTCACACTTTGGATACATAATTTTTGTCATCATGGATGATCTTGCCAATGTTGATACAACTAAAACATGTTCTAGAATATATGCAGATGATAACAAATTACATAAAAATCTTAGGGACACAAAGAAATGGGTGGAACCTAAATCCATAAGTACATGAGCAGAAGTACCAAAAATAGAGAGAGTACGTTCCACCCCATTATAAACAAAAACTAGTGCCAATGTGAGTACTCCGTCCCATACCTACGGTGTCTTACACCAAAAGAAGCTGACTACACACTCTAGGAAGTACACCTCAACATTTGCGGATCTCATATTGGGGGCAAGAACCTTACTTTCAAACTTGTGAGATAAGGATACTACTGGCCCACCATAAAGCATGAAGCCATAGATTTCGTACGAAAATGTGAGAATTGCTAGGTGCATGGGAACTTTTTCCATCAACTATATATAGAGCACTGAACTCTGTAGTTGCACTGGGCATTCGTACAATGAGGGCTCAATATCCTTGAACCCCTACCAGTTGTGTCCGGACAAAGGAAGCTTGTGATCGTTAGGATCGATTATTTTTACGAAGTGGGTTGAGGCCCTTCCACTGGCTCGGATCATTGAGTAGAATGCAATAGAATTCATTCGTCAGAGTATCGTATATAAATTTGGCATTCCTGAAATTATAGTGACTGACAATGAGACCTAATTCACTAACAAGTAGTTCTTGAGGTATTGTGCTAACTTGAGGATAAGGTTGATTTATACATCCGTTGCCTACCTGCAAACTAACAGACAAGTGAAGGTTATCAACTGCACAATATTGCACAGTTTGAAGACAAAGCCTAAAAGTACTGGGGGCTCGTAGGTGAATGAACTGCCATTTGTATTATGGTCATACAAGATAACACCTACAGAGTCGACCTTAGAGACACCTTTTAGCCTATGCTATGGGACCGAGACTGTCATACCAATAGAAGTCAAACTACCTAATCTTTGAGCCAAATGTTTTGATTCATTTAGCAATTTACAAAGGCACTAGGAAAATCTTGACCTACTTTAGACTCGAGATGTGGTACGATTGCGGACGGTAGCTTATTAGCAAAGGATCCCTAGATACTATAACAAGAAAGTAAGAGCGTGCCAGTTTAATGTGAGGTTCCAGATTTAGGAATTTGATAATAGTGAGGTGATTAGTATAATAATGATCAATACTAATCCTATGGATCGAATAAGGTTAAGTATCGGAAGAAAAATCGGGAAAGTGTTCAGGTTCGTGTAGCGGAAGCACGGCCAGCAGGCGTGCGCCTGCTGGGCACTCGAGCCGTAGCTCGAGCGCAGCTCCCAGATTTCCCCCTCGCCCTCTAGCCACTCGACCAGAAAAACCAAAGCTGGCACCACTGGCTGGCTGCTCGAGTGTGCTCGAGCGGTGGACAACCAGTGGCGTAGCCGCCCGCTGGCCCCTTGAGCCGCGCTCGAGTGGCAGGCGTAGTATAAATACGCGTCGTGCCTTCTCTCCTCTCATTTTCACACGGGGCTAGGGTTTTAGAGAGAGAGGGCACCGGTTTTAGAGAGAGAAGAAGGGAGAACGTGGCCGTGAAGTCCAAATACGTCCGAGAGCCAGGTATAAAGGTGAAAGCACGCATCGAGGCAAGTGTTCTCATACTCATTAATTATTATTTTGTGATATTTACTCGTTCTCCATCGGGTATTATCGCTCCGCTACCCACCCAAAATTTGAAGAACGTGTAGCCCATGAATTATGTTCAATGAATCTGTAGTTCTTTGTCCAATTTGTGGTCCGAATCGACCGATTTGGTATCGTGAAACCCTAACCCACGCCCAGATTCAGGTTCACTGTTTTTCACTCTTAATTATGTTATTTTGATCTCAAAATATGAATATCCACGTCCTAAATGCATATATATGTTGGCCGCGGGTTTGATTGTGCACGTTTCAACCCAATCGCGGTGTCCTGGGCCTCTAAATTGGCCCTGACACTGTTCATCCGAATGTAAAGAGGGAAATTGCATGTTATCACCTTCGTTGTATGTTGAATCGACCCCAAATGTCCCAATTGTGCATATGTATCAACCGGATGTCCGATCTCACAAGTATCGAACCGTTCGCGGCGTCCGGATGCTCTAAAAGCCCCCTGACACTGTTCACCCGAGATTAAAGTATAAATTCGCATACTTTGCCTCTATTTAATTGTGATGAAACTTATGCCAAATGTTGTGTTAAAGTGTAAGCCCCAAAAACAAGTGTATTTGGGTAACAGAAGCGTGGAATGAGTCACGAAGGTTCTAAGGCGATATGTGATCATCGGAGGTAAGAAATCCTAATGTCCCTTGTGAATTTGGAATGTATTGTAAAGAATAAGGCGATTGAGTCCCACAGAAAGTTGTGAACTGAGCAAGTAAATGGAAGGGAATCCACATTATGCATTGTGATGGAATGATCTCCCGGATGGAGATGTATGTGATGGGAATGGGATTTCCCAAGTTGTGAATGTATATGGCAAATGTGGATTTCCCTCTCCAAGTGTTGGAACTAATCTTGAAATTAGGACCACGATTCATAGGGGTAGTATTCTTTAGTTTACCATGTCCATCGCGGTGTGAACCCAAGAAATACATGGCCATGTATTCTAGCCGCTCGTGGGAGCGGGTGATGTTCATGGTACACTTTAGGAAACCATTGTGGAAGAATGAGGATCGCCTTGGTCCCCGGGGGATATGGGGCATGTTGAGATGACCGAGTGCTGCAAGCCTAAAATGTAGCCGTTGGTTGAACACTACATAATCGAGATGTAGTCGATCGTTGAGTGTTGCATAGTGGAGATGCAACCGATGGTCGAGTGCTGCAGACCTAAAATGTAGCCGTGGCTTTAGAATGTGTAGCGAACACATTCCTTTCCTCGTTCTCTCGCATCGTTGGTTAGTATGGCCTACTAGCCCTGGTCCGCAAAGATGATATAATGATGAAAATGATTAATGCCTAATCGATGTAACCGTGAGAATCTAGTGATTCCAGATGTTCTCTGTTTCCTCTCTTTATTCATGATTATTGAGATTACTTGTATTTCCCCCTTCCAGTTCTATTATTTGCCTACGAGTATTGAGTATGATTATACTTGCTGAGCTGTACGCTCACTCTTGCTGTTTTTCCTTCCATATGAGAACACTTAGCCGGCGCCAGATTAGTTAGAGCAAGGAGAGAGACTTGCTTGAAGAGGTTAGCTGGACGTTATGTGCATTGAAGATTTGGTCATATGGCTGTAATAGAATGTAACAGCCACTCATGGATGGTGATGGCCTGTTATTATTTTATGGTTTTGTTATGCTTCCGCAGGTTTTTGATACTCTAGTTATGCTTCCGTAGTTTTGCTGATGTTTTGAGCCTTGTTTTATTTTAGATGGCATCTCTCTAGATCTAATACGGTAGATAGGAGTACTGTATTGGAGCCATGGATGATATGACAGATATTGTGATCCTGTGTGTTGTATTGTAGGCTTTGCGTTAATTATTTTGTTAGATGTGTGCTTTTACAGGATATTTTTATACAGGTTGTATTTTTTGGTTTTCATCCAATTGCAGAGGAAACTCTGTAGAAATTTTTGTAGAATCCATAAGTATTAATTATGGACTTTGGTTTATGTTACCAATGAAGGAGGTTATTCGATGGAGAATAATTTGGTCCGTCACAATTGGTATCAAAGAAAAAGAGAGATGGCTTAGGTTTGATCTGAATCGTATGCGGAAGCTTAGGTTAGATTAAGATTGATTGATTAAGTGAATGAAGGCATTTGATGATTAAGTCAATTCGGGTAGTTTTGGTTACCTCAGTCCCAATAACTTAGGCTAGCGCTAAGTTAGAAGCGGTGACTTAGTTCGAGTGGCTTAATTCAAATTGTTCTGTCTTTAAGAAGTATTAGTAGTGGCTCCATGATGGGGACTACTAGTATTGGGTGGCTGACTGTAGGCTCGAGAGAAGGATGGTGTATAGAGACACCTTAGTGTTTGAATTTGACCGGTATCAGTTGGATTTTTGAACTGATTAGTGTTGATTTGAGGCCTAGGTTAATTAATCTCGGTTTGAGGTTTAAGTTTGATCGGCTGTGAATTGAAGTTCTTAGGTTGGTATCTTGCCGAAGGGTTGCCAGGCTAACCTAGGGAGCGTGATGAGTAGGGTGGAGTTAAGTTCGAGCATATGAAGTTCTAGATTGACACTCCATAAGTGTTTTGGAGTTGGAGGTACTAAAGTGACTGGCTTTCTGGGTAGTCCAGATCCTTGTAAGGATGAGAAGTGGATTTTGAGACTTAGGATAACGTCACGGTGACCCCATGTTTGGTAGAAGATATGGCGTGTTGCCCCATGCTAGATAGGGGGTGGCGTCGACCTTGGTTGATTGACATAAGAAAGACCATGTGACGACCCGATTTTTATTACCATCAAAAGCCGTCGTCAATTCCAAAGTTCTTAATTTAAGGGATAAAAAGGTGAACATAAAAATTTTTTCTTTTCTTCATTCAAACCTGAGATGCATTCTAAAGATAAATAATTTCATAAATTCCCAAAAGTGTCACGGAAACATTCTACATTCATAAGCAGCGGAAATTAAAATTACAAATTTCCTCAAATAAAATAAATAAAACTCCAAAAATCTGTTCCGGCCGGCTTAATTGTTCAGCTATCCCATAGGATTCTACTCATCTTCATCATCCATAAGCTTGTCATCTGAAAAATTGCAAGAATGAGCTTACAAAGCCCAGCAGGATACTCTCATGCAGAAAACATAAGCATACATCAAAATATAATTTATAGCATAGCGTAAGAAAAATAATCATATCATTTCTTCTTCAGT
>JAODPA010086299.1:0-24886 GCA_025585075.1 Nepenthes mirabilis
GTGGCTTTGCGTGCTCAAAATGCCTTTATTATGGATCGCCTAGCTCTCTCCATGTTCCCACGCTGGGAACTTTATAAATTAGGAGTAATTAATTCATATATATAAATATATATATCTTTGAAGTGATTAGGCATGTGTGTTTGTGGTACAGCTGAGATGGAGAGATGTTTGGATTAGGGGGATGATCTTCTGACATTCATGAACCCTGCCGAGAAACATAACAAGTAATTTATTAATTATTTCGTTCCTCAATGCTTAAACAATAGAATTTTGTAAATGATCTTCCGTGCTGGCTTGCCTGAGCTAGAGCTGACATTTGACGGAAACCTAGGGAAATATTGTTGGGATTTAGGGTCACTCCCATATGACCGGAGTGGATTTTGTCGAAGTGGAATTTCAAAGTGGATTTTTCGGAGTGAAATTCCGGAATTGAAATCTGAAGTAGATTTTTCGGAGTGAAATTTTCGTAGTGGAAATCCAGAATGGAAGTAAGCCAGAGTGGTTTTCACTTGGCCGGAATAAAGAGAGATCCGAAATGAAACTTCCAGAGTGCTTTACAAAGTCGGAGGAGTGAAGACTTGCCGATTGATAGAATCACAAGGAAGGTCAACAGAGGACAGCCTGTCTGAAAAAGAGTGACTACAAAGTCTACACAGATAGCAGACTTTACAGATAAAGAGAATTGACTTTCAAAGTTGATAACTAATTGGTCGAATAGATCAACTTCTCCCGACAGAATAGCGCTTCATAGAGTTAGTGGCAAGTTGTAGAGTTGGTGGCATGTTTTGCATGCACACAACCTATCTACCGAGTAGGCAGCCGCCCGATCAATATATGTATATATATACATGCTGGGCTTGCGGCGTGCAAGTGAGAGTGAGCAGCAAGTAAAAGTGGAGCGAAGTAAGAAAGAGATAAACAAAAGAAAGAACACAAAGAGTAGCCAATTTTTTTTTACTCTTGTATTTTTTCTCTTATTTTTGTTCTCAACTCTCCAAGAGTTTGTATAGCCAAATAGTTTTTATAACCAATATACATAGTAAAATTATTTATGGACTAAGTACCCCGTAATTTTTTTCTATTATTTAGAAGAGGATTTTTCACATAAAAATTGTGTATTTTTACTCCCTCTCATTACTTTGTCATGTGTGTGTTTGTATGCCAATCATCCTTATCCTCTCATTTTTTCCGACCGACCTACATTCTCTTCCCTAACAAATATTATTTATGTGTCAACTACAAGATTTTCTGTTATCGATTTTAATTGAATGCACTGTGTCCAGTAATTCATTAAACTAAAATGAAATCTGCATCCTATTTTTTTGTGAATATTATTTTAAAATTATCAAACTTGACGAATATAAGTTAAATTTTGATCGGCTCTGCAATACTATTAGTCGATCCAAAGTCAAGTCCATCCGTCAACGAAGCCCCATGATGATCGAAGCCCAAAAGGCCGTATGGCAAGCCCAGCCAATGTCGGCACATAATGGGCCAGTGAAGATAGAGATCGGTTAGACCCAACAGATAATTCCCTACGACACGACCAATTACGGTGAGGGAACCCTTCAACTCAACAGCAACGGCCTGCCCATTGCAGAGAGCACCGACACGGCAGGCACCTACCATTGGTAGTCGAGGTCAATGTTCAAAGGGAACAGCCACGCTCGCCTGCCCACAGTAGAAGGACGCTACCATCGCCACCGCTAGTGTGGCTCAACAAATCACCTGCCGAAATAGCATGGCAAATGTCAACAAAACTACCCACAGTTGTATTACCACCGCAAAATGACAGCTGATACCGATGTTTTCCATTTGCGTCTAACAACCTACGAATCCTAGAGCGACAACTATCCAAGCTTTGGCACCAAAGCCACGCTGGGCCATCGTCTACAAATATCCCTTCTCCACCGTTGGAAAATGAGGGGGGCAATCTAGAGAAAAACCAAGGAGGTAACCCAAGGGGCAACCCAAGAAACAATCTTAATAGAGAGCATTCCTAGTCTCTCTCTCTCTTGCAAAGTCGCTCTCCGTTGAGTGCACCATCGGAGTCTAACCCTCCACCACTCCCAAACCGCTCCCCGTCGAGCACACCATCGGAGCCTAATCCTCCACCATTCACCAAGACACTCCCCGTCGAGCGCACCATCGAAACCAAATCCTCCAATACTACTCACCTTCTCTATATACGTGCATCCGCACATTCTCCTACATCCTCCTTGCATCTTTCTACTTTCTGAGAAAGATTATTGATTTGAACGTTAGATGATAAATTATGAAGTAAGTCCTATAAATCCTCTAACCTCTTATTTGTTCATTGTATTGCACAAAACATAGGTTATCAAAAATGGAGATCGAACCCATTTTAATTTGACCCAACGATAAGGATCAAGTGGCTCTCCAATTTGTACTATAGCCTGAATCCAATGATGCATTATTGGCGCCGTCTATGAGAACCGACTTAAAATTCTTAACCACTATACTCGCGTGCATGACGAAAGGATGGTTAACACCAAGGCACAAGCCAACATGTTGGCCAAGGACACCCCGCCCAAGGCAATGATCCCTCAATGGGTATCCATACTGGCGGATGACCTAAACTTGACGTACGTGCACTAACTGCCCAAATGGAAGATGTGTTCAAGATATTCCAAATGATCAGTGCACATCTAGACAAGCAACAGTAGGGGGCTTACACCTCCATTGAACAAGCTTTGGCCTCAAAGTGAAGGAACCCAGCGAAGTGACACCCAGCCAAGAAGACCCCATGGCCCGACAACACCGAGGCTCCCGCAGCCTCGAGCAGTAGAGCCAAATGTGGTTAGAAGGCCAATTGAATAACAAGGTGCAAAGGGATAGCCCAGAGCAGCGGAATCCTTGCTACTCAGGTAGCGACAAGAGGCCCAAGACCCAAGGGGAAGTCTCTTGCAGTACACGACCGCCACAAGCTGGCGGTCATCAAGACCTACATCCCTCTCCCAACCATTCAAAGCCGAGGAGCTTCATCAATGCAAGAGGATTGTGTCCTCCCACGAATGGAGGAGATGATGGAGAAGATCTGGCAGCATGTGTTCAAGGGAGACGCCAACAGATGCTCCACATATTTGAGGAGATCCCCATTCACAATGGAGATCCAGACACAACTGCTCCCACACAAATTCAATATGCTAGCCTTGGAACCTTATGGTGAGGGTTTTGACCCAATAGACCACCTCAACCACTTCCGTACTCTGCTAAGTTTCCACGGCCTGGGTGAAGTTGACATGTGTCAATACTTTCCTCTAACCCTCAAAGGAGACACTCGCACCTAGTTATATAGCGTTTAGCTGAACTCCATTCCCTCGTTCAAGGCCCTCGCTGACTGCTTCCTATCTAAGTTTCCTTCTAGTCGAAGGGAGGAGAAGCAGTTGTAACACTTCATCCACCTTTGACAGAAGTAAGGCAAAACCCTGAAGCGCTTCCAAATCTGGTTCATTACTGAGCCCAACAGATATCCCAACTCACTGAAGAAGTAAAGTTCAGCACCTTCATTGCCACTCTAGGGCTAGGCGACTTCTTCAAGCACTTGACCTATTAGAATTCCCAAACCTTCTAGGAAGTCGTGAACATCACCCGTGCCTACGTAACGGCAGAGGAGGCCAACAAAGAAAAATGGCTGAAGAGTACCAATCAACCCCCAGAGGAACCAATGAATGAAAAGAAGAGGAGCGGAGATGACAATCGCTTCTCGGGCCTTCGAAAGTAACCGTGGGCAGAACCTGGTATTCGAAGGGAGTTTAGGCCCCCTAACCTAACTCTTCTAAATAACACCCGTACCAACATTCTGATACAAATTCAAGATAAAAAGTTCTTCAAATAGCTGAAGGCGCTGAAGAATCTAGAGGAACAAGACCAATCAAAGTACTGCCACTTCTATCGATCTCCGGGTCATAACATCGAAGACTGTCGAACGTTATAGAAAAAGATTGAAGACCTGGTCTATAAAGTGTACCTCACCAAATTCTTGCAGAACCCAGGTCAGAAACCTGGCAGAGCAAATGAAGACAGACAAGAGCAACTGAGGAACCGAGTTACGGTTGGGATCGCCAATATGATGACAACTAAACTAACCAAGAGCAACGCCCCGAATCATCCAGAGATAACATCCAACAGTAAGAAGTCGAGGGTAAGAGTTATGAATGATGTCATTAATTTTAGGAACGATGATATGGCTCATGTAATAATCCCCCACCTTGACCCTCTAGTTATATCTGCTCTCGTTTTGGATAGTGTAGTTGACTACCAATTGAAATAAGTATTCATTGATAATGAAAACTCTCAGAATTTGCTCTATCTCAATATTTACTTAAAATTTGGAGTAAAAAAGAGTCAAATGAAGCCGACCAAGGGACCCTGTATGGGCTAGATGACGAACTAGTGTCCGTCCAAGGCGTTGTCCAATTAGAGGTCATGTTAAGGGCTTATCCTAGGATGGCTTCCAGGATGCTCACATTGCAAACAGTGGACCTCCTCTCGAACTCCATCTTGGGATGACCCTACGTGATCACTTTTGGGACAATAATGTCAATCCCCTACCTAAAGATGAAGTTTCTAATCCCGTCTGAAGAGGATTTAGGCATCGGAGAAGTCCTAGGCGACCAGATAACCAGTCGGACATGCCATATGTCCGAAATTGCTCCGGTGACCCTCATCTAGCCGATCGAAGACTTTGACTTCCATGACAAGACCACCCTACTATAGGCTCAGTCAAGAGAGTTAACCGATCAATTCCTTTTGGACCCCAGCAAGCCCGAGAGGTGTGTACAAATCAGAAGTTCCCTATCAGGTCCCCTTCGTGACCAGCTCATAACCTTTCTCAAGTAGAATTCTAATGTCTTCACGTGGACTCCCGCTGATATACTAGGGATACTGCGTAAGAGTCTTCAAGTTGGGCCTCAATCTCGGTCACAATCCTGTTCGACAGAAGCACAACAACCACTTGGTCAAGAAATTGGTTGCCATCTACGATGAATTAAAGAAGCTGCTCAATGTGAGATTCATCAGGGAAATCTAATATCCATACTAGCTATCAAACATCGTTCTTGTTAAAAAGAGTAACGAAAAATGGTAGATATGTGTTGATTTCACGGACATGAATAAGGCATGCCCCACGGATGGCTTCCCACTACTAAAGATTGACCTGCTGGTGGACTCTACATCCGACCACGAGTTGCTCAACTTCATGGATGCCTACTCGAGTTACAACCAAATTAGGAAGAGTCCGAAAGACAAAAATCACACTTCCTTTATGATCGACTAGGGCACTTACGGTTATAAAGTCATACCTTTTGGTCTAAAGAATGCTGAGGCTACCTACCAGTGGTTTGTAAATAAGATGTTTAAAGCCTAGATCGGTTGAAACATGAAAGTGTACAGGGACGCATATTCATCAAAAGAAAAGCCACTGTGGCCATGTTCGCAACCTTGGTGAGACTTTCATAATCCTCTGGGCACACCAAATGAAGTTAAACATGGCCAAGTGCGCGTTCGATGTGATATCCAGGAAGTTATTGAGCTTTATCATCTCTCAATGAAAAATCAAGGTGAATCTCTAGAAGATAAAGGCTATCCTTGACATGAGTCCACCCCAGATAGTAAAGGAGGTCTAGAAGGCTCATTGCCCTGTTCAAATTCTGAAGTAGTATCTACTGTTCTTCAAAGCTTTAAGAGGGACCAAGGTAGTCGACTTCCATTGGACAGCAAAGTGTAAAGCATCTTTTTGAGAACTCAAGTAGTACCTCTCCAATCCTCCTCTCCTAACTTCGCCTCAAAAGGGCAAAGAGCTGTACTTGTACCTGGCAATCTCCAACACGGCGCTGAGTTCGGTCCTCATCCGTCAACAGTCCGACGTACAATAGTCGATGTAATACGTTAGTAAGGTCCTAATGGACACTGAGACCCATTATCTGTATGCTGAAAGGATCACTCTATCCCTTGTCTACTATGCTAGGAAGTTGCGCCCGTACTTCCAAGCGTACAAGATTATCATCTTGATCGATCTACCACTAAAAAGGATCTTGCAAAAACTAGACGCTTCCAGGAAATCGGTCAAATGGATTCCTAAATTTGGTGAGTTCGACGTGGAGTTTCGATCGCGGCTACCCATAAAGGGATAGGCGCTCACAGACTTTATTGTTAAAACAGCAACCTCGATTCCAAACACCCTCGACCTTATTGAAGTTGCCAATCAGCCAGGGATTCTGAATTAGACCTTGCATATCGATGGGTCATCAACGTAGATCGACAATAGAGCAGGCATGGTTTGAGGACTCTGAATGAGTCAGAGATAAAGTATTCAATGACCCTTAGATTCCCAACCACTAACAACGTTGTCGAATATGAGGCACTACTCACCGGACTCCAACTAGCAAAGGAGTGCTCAACTAGATCCCTGATCATTTACAACGACTCTAAGTTGGTCATCAACTAGATCCTAGGAAACTTCAAGGCCTCGAACCATCTACTCACAAAGTACCTCGTTAGAGTGAGGAGCTTGACTTAGGCATTTGGCAAAGTCGAAGTAATCTACATCCCTAGAGAAGAGAACTGAAAAGCAAACCAGTTCACAAATGTGGTAGCAAAAGGAAACCTAGAACAGTATGCCAGAAACATGCAAAAAGTCTAGCCATTCCAAGCATTGACGACCCTGAGAGCAAAGTGTTGCAAGTGGCCACTGATGACAACTGGAAGCCCTCGTACAAGAGGTACCGAACCGATGGCACCCTACTAGAAAGCCTGGAGGAGGTCAAATGCATGAAGAAGATAGCAAGCTAGTACCTATCATGGATGGGAGGCTGTAATGCCGCAGATACTCAATCCCCCACATGAGGTGTCTCATGCCTGAAAAGATTGCTTATGCACTAGGTGAAGCACACCTCAGCGTTTGTGGATCACATGTCAGAGGCAAGGATTTAACCTTCAAGATCATGTGGAAAGGCTTCCATTGGCTCTCGATGAAATACGATGCTACGAATCTTATAAAAATATGATAATTGCCAGATCCGTTGGAACATGACTCATCAGCCACAGACAAAGCTGCACGCCCTACAATCACCTTAGTTGTTTGTACAGTAGAGACTTGATATACTCAACCCTCTGTTCAGATATCTGGACAGAGAAAATTCGTTATAGTGGATATTGACTAATTCACTAAATGGATCGAAGTGTCCCCACTGGCATGGATCACTAAATAGGAAGCAACGAAATTCGTTCGCCAAAGCATTACATATCTGTTTGAGATTCTCGAGATTATATTGACCGACAATGAAATCTAATTCACCTACAAGCGGTTCACCAGGTATTGTGCAAGTCTGCGGATTAGGTTGGTCCACACTTTTGTCTCCTACCTGCAAGCTAATGGGCAAGTGAAAGTGACAAACCACATGCTGCTACACGGGTTGAAGACTAAGTTAAAGGATGATCTCGAGGGAGATGACTCAAGAGATGCCTTTCGGCATAAGTTATGGGACTGAAGTAGTTATCCCAACAGAAATCAAACTCCCTAACCTTCGGGTCGAATACTTTGACCCACTCAACAACTTTCAAAGGTTGATAGAGTATCTTGACTTGCTCGAAAAAGCTCAGGATGCAGCACGCCTATGAATAGCGGCCTACCAGTAGCGGATTGGACAGTACTATAACAAAAAGGTGAAATCTTGTCAGTTTAAAATGAGAGACCTAGTTCTATAGAGTATAGAGGAAATAGGCAAAATTATCAATAGAAATAAGCTATCCCCCAACTAGGAAGGACCGTTCCTTATCTCAGCCACCCTTCAAAACAGTACGTATAAGCTACGCACACAGAATAGTAAGCTAGTCTCGAGGACCTGGAATACCTCCCATCTCAAAAGGTACTACTAATAAGCCTCAGCCAAGCCCAAGTAATGTTGGCATACATCATTTGGAGTGTTTGTAACATATACCATATTCTCATTAATAAACTAGTTGTTTGTGTATATTTAATTGCCCATATGAATGCTTGTTTGATATATCATAAAATCGAATGACCTAGACTGCTTCTAAGTCGGGTGAACTTTCATTCACCCATAAGTCGACCTACAAACGGTCAAAAAACCTCGGTCCCATTATCAAGCGGTCCACTCATGGTAGAATACTAAACCTTGGTCCCGATATCAAGCGGCCCATGCACAACTGAATTCTGAACCTCGGTCCCGTTACCAAGCGGTCCACAGATGGTCAAATTCTAAACCTCATTCCCACTACTGAGTGGCCCATATGGGTTGAACAACATGGCCTAGGAGCTTGCAACCACAGAGTTGAACCACCCCATCAAGCAACCACTGAAACCTTAGGAGGCTTTCACAGCATGCATGTGGCGACCTCATCCCAAAGGAGAAAGCACCTTTAGTCGACGACGGTTAGCAGGCTAGGACCAAATGCACAATAGCTACGACGTCCTTCAATAGGGATGAGCACCGGCGATCGCTTGCAAGCAATAGCCTATGACACTGCTTGAGCCTAACGACAACTGCCATAAAATCCAGCCGACCTTAGTGAGGCTCACTCACAAACATGCAATGACGTCCCATCCATGGAAAAGAGCACCATTGTATAGAATTAAAGTGTTGTGACATTCCCCCAAGGGAACGAGCATGGCTAGGGTAATGCACCCAACACAACCCCAATGATGATAGCGATAATGTTTAGCTGGCAAAGCAAAAAAGAAAGAGAGAAAGCAACTGAAGAAAAGCTCGGTATGCAAGCATGAACACTAGCGACAACACCCTCAAAGGTCTACTTATTTCATTACAACAATCAAAATGTATAAGGAGGACCATCCACCCAAGAAAAATACAAAACTAGCCTTCTGCCCAAAGGAAGGATAATTCAGGGGCTGGGGGCTCCCTTCCAGGTGAGATGAAGATCCGACAGCATCACTGGAAGAGCCGAACAAATCTAATTGCTGCTAAGCATAGCATTCCACGGATGAAAATTTGAGACCGGGAAGCCCAGAGCCACCATATCCACTATGCGCCAACAGAGATGGATGCCAGCCCAATACCTATGGTCCAGAGCTCACCTGATCTCATCCAGGTTAAGAGAAGTCTTGAGCTCGCCCTCAAGCCAGAGGATCTCATCCCGAAGGCAAGCACAATCCAGGTTTAACTCACGCATCAAATCCTTAGTGGAAGAAATCTTCACCCTAGCCTCGAACAATTCACGTTTGAGACAAGAGGCCCACTCCACCATAGCTTTGAACTCCTCCAGGTCGACATGGGTTTGGGCCAGACGCACGACGAAGGTAGCCAGTTGATGGACCCTCTCCTGTAGCTACGAATAGAAAATCAGTAAGTCGAGTGACAACAAAAGTAAAGAAAAGAAACAAGAAGGTGCACAAGAAATACCTCAGCCAAAGATAGCCTCTCCAAGTGCAAATGACTTGACGTGGGCTCTTTCAGTACCAAGGCCTCGGCTTTGAAGGGCACGAAATGAGGTGCCTCTACAGTCTCTACCGCGTCCTCAGGCTCCTCCACCTCTAAAATCCTTGACTTTGGGGGCTCAGGGCAAGGCTCTTCAGTGGCCTCCTCAGCACCCTCCTCAATAACTCTAGCAGCAAGCCCAACCTCCATCTCCCCTCGGATCTTTGACTCCAAGGGCATGAGACAAGGCCCTTCGATAGCTTCCATAGCCCCAGCCACCTTAACTGCCTCTGAAACTCCAAGCTTCAAAGACTCAAAACGATGCACCTCAACAACCTCCTTGGCCCTGACAGTCATGTCAACCTCCATTATTCAGGTTCCCACCACCTCGTGGCCCTCATCAGTCTCCTCGGTTGAGACATCAGCTACCCAGTCGTCACATGGAGCCTCCTCAATGACAATAGCAGGAAGGCATGGTATGGGCTCCTCAGGCGGGGAAACAACAACAGCGAAAACACCATAATGGGCCAGAGTCAGCACTGGGATTGACTCGTCTTAGGCACCCCCTTCTCACTCATGCCCAATACAAGAGGTCCGAAGGACTCACCTCCCTTGGCTGACCCAACGGTCCTAGATGCCTACCCGTTGAGGAAGTGTAGGATCCATCCTCCTTGAAGACCTCTTGGAGCTCCACCATCGTTCTAGCATAGCCTGGTCATTGCCGGAAGAAAAGTTGGATGACATCTCCTACCACCTAGCAACCTTGCCAGAAGCCTCCCAAATAACCAGCACTCTAGGCCTCCTCCTAGACGCTGCAAGCAACACTAGAGCTATGTCAACCCCTTGAAATGAGGCTCCCACTGGACCCTAGCAAAGGCCTCCATAGTCAGCCAATGGCCTCTCTCTCGGAAGGTATTGGTGCTCACCCAAATGAAGTCCATCAATGGCTTTTCCAAATCCTTCGCCCAATCCCCCCGCAACGGTAACGAGAGAAGCCTATACGTTTCCCTGGTCATTTTAAAGAGCCCATTCAAAAGGAACCACCAGATAGAAATATCGATCCTTCCACTTCTTGGTCGAGTTTGGATTCGCCCCTCAAAAGTGGAACTCCGGGCGCGGTGACATCGATATCTAGTCCGCACCGTAGTTGAAGTGAAAGACCACCTTCACCAACTTGAGGCAGAACTTGAAACCATAATGTCCAGCAAAGACGCAGATAGAGACCAAGTGCTGGATAGCATTGGGTTGAAGCCTCACAATTGGGATGCCTAGACCCGTCAACATCTCATACAACTCCAGCGCAACTGGAAAACAAAGTCACTCCTTCAAGTGGAACTTGTAAATTGTGATGCAGCCCTCCAATGGGGAGCGCACTCTATCGTTTGATCCTGGCAGCCGAAACTCCATGGTGCTCGGGATCTTGAACCAAGCAAACAAGGACTCGATGTCCTGGGCTGTGAGAACGGACCAAGTCGTCTTAACCTCCCTGAGAGCCATAGATGAAGAAGCAAAAAGAGATCGCAGAAACAAAACGGCTTGAATTGAGAAGGAATAGTGTGGGAATTGGCAAAGGCCTAGGGTTTAAATAAACCTCCACCTGAACTAAAACAATATCATGTGGGGGAGTAGAGGGGGTGCAGCCTATAATAACCACAACACGTGCTACACCATGGAGACGCCGCAGCACATCAGTCAAACATCGTTAGTAATGATGGTTTGACAGACTTGAGATGGCCAACCAGCAGATCAATTTGCAGTTTCTAAGACCCTCACGCTCCCATTTCCTAAAGTAGCAGACTGGCAGTGCACTACCTAGGCAGGCTCAAGGCAGATCTAACCAACCCTCATCCTGACCCAGTGTTCGAGGTAGACCCAATTTGGCAGGACTACCAGAAGAGTGGGCCACCAGAGGTCCACACGACCCAACTTGGCAGTTGGCAAGCAGTAGAGAGCAATGCTCGAGCACCCGAAACACACACAATATGCAACAATAATCAAAACGGTTTAGCATTTCATTGAAAAATTAGAATATACATCCGAAGGCAACTATCAGCCTCAAAATACAAGAAGACAAAAAGAAAATCTTATGTATGCCTACGGCCAGGGTTCGCCATTGAGTCAGGTATTCTCGTGCCGAAGGTCCACAAGCTCCCTCTAAGTCCTTCAAAGCTCATCTTCGAGTGAGGCATCTAATCTGGGCCCGAGCATGGGCCTCGGCAAGCCCTTGCAATCTTACCTCAGACTCGAACAAAGCTCGGGTAAGATGGTTGACCTACTTCAACACCCACTGCGCCTCTGTAGTGACAGCATCAACCCGTTGCTCTAACTCGTCTAGCCACACACGAGTAGTCTCCTCTGCCACACAGGATGCCCTCCGTGGTTGTCATATAGAAAAGAGTGGTCAACCAAAAACTACATCAATAAAACATATATACAGAAATTTATACTACCTCTTGAAGAGACGAACATACCTTTCGGGAAAATCTGACGGACTCAAAACCAGGGGTGCCCCCTAAAGCCCGGGGGGTCTGAGAATTGAGGCCTCTAAATGGTGCTCCTACTCAGTGGTCATTGTACCAACTGAATCCTCTACTCCGACTCCCATCGACGTCTCCTCATTAGAGCTTGCCTCCTCTATTGAAAACTTGGGTTCAAAGGAAGAAGACAATCATGCTGGCGTTGCCAGCAAATTGAGAATGTCAATGAAGCCCTCGCCAACAATTTAAAGACCTGAGCAAAAATCGGTCAGAAGTGAAGATGGAAAACTCAAGGATAGAAACGTTTGCAGACGGAAAGTGATGGAGGAAACATTTGAGGGCCAACACTTAACTAGCCAACTCCCCCACCAGCAACGACATCATTTGAAGGAAATGAAGCAATATGTCTTTTCACTAGTGCCATTATGGCATCTGACATGATGCATCCCGTCGCAATCAATGCGCTCTAACACCTCAAATGATACGATGATGACAACGTTGCTTAGCTATCGATGCCTTAGAATGTCATTTCCCTAAATCATAGAACGATGGAGCCCAACCCCAACCAACTCAAGGCCAGTTCGACTGGTCACATCCCAACCGAACGTTGGGGTGAGTCGCCATGAATCGAACCACCAAAAGACTGAGTTGCCAATAGGGCCACACCGTCAAACTAATGAAGACCAAGTGGCCAAAGGCAATATCAGAATATTCAAATTGGTCAAAGAATACAAGAGTGTTAGAGCATGTGATGAAGACAGAAAAATATTCAACAGTTCCATTCATTAATTTTATTTTAAAAGTACAAAACTTACATCAGCAGACGTACAAGATAACAAGAAAGGGAAAAATACATTGAAAAATGACCCGACGGCATTCACCCAAAAACTGGTTTGGGAAAGATAAGCTTAGGGAAGACCACCGCAGCAGGAAACACCTCATAGCCATGTTCCCACAGACTATCTTCCCGCTGAGCGTTCTAACCAGAGACTGGGCATGCCAAGAGATGAAGGGAAAGCCATTCCTTACAACAATGGGGTGTTTGATGCTGCCACCCATCTTCCATCGAGATCGGCCGTAGCCATTTGAACTAAGTGAGACCCAACACGGCGACGATTGCCCGATCCTAAGAAGACTCCAGGAGCATCTCCTCCAGCAAGCTCTGGAGGTGACCCCAGTAGGAAGAACCAAATGCAGTGCCACTTTCCTAGACCCGAGAGCACATCGAGGGGAATGCTTGCCCTTCGAAGCTCCTTAAGAGAAGGACAATCGAACGCCACCAGGAGGAGGAAGATAACAATGGCCCTATGATCAGACCACCCTCATTACAATGTCTAAGAAGTCAAGGGAGGAGCATCATGGCAGACTTCAAGCATTTCTTTGAGAACTCCATCTGATCCCAATGGGAGGCAGTGAAGGACCCATGTCAGCTCCAAACTCTCACACTACTCAACTGATGTGAAGGTGAACCATGAAGTAAAGTGTGAGAAGTCCCTCCATTAATAGCCAAAAAGGAAGATTTGTGAGCCATCAATGAGAAGTCACCCTGCCAGCATCGCCTACAAGGAATCAACATCGAATCAACGCTAGACCTCGAACCAAAGCTAAGATCTTTCCAAACAAAGTATTGAATCCCTGCATCCCTATACGGAAAGCTACATGGCACCTAGGAAGAAGCACAACCCTCAGTAACTAGCGACGGAACATCTCAAAAAGGAATGCATGAGCTAGCCCAACTAGAGACGTCCCATCATCAAACATACCGGGAACTAGTGAGGCCCATTCATCCAGTATGAGGGGATAGTGATGGGCCATACTATGCCATGGGCTGATCCAAAGTCAAGCCCATCCATTAGCGAAGCCCCATGAAGACCAAAGCCTAGAAGGCCATAGGGCAGGTTGAGCCAATGTCGGCACATAATGGGCCGATGGAAATAGAGACCAGCCTGACCCAACAAGCAACCCTTTGCAGCATGACCAATTATGCCGAGGAAACCCTCCAACTCAGCAACGACAGTCTGACCACTGCAAAGGGATGACATGGCAGGCACCTGCCATTGATGGTTGAGGTTAACATTCAAAGGGGACGGCCACTCTCACCTGCCCGCAATAGAAAGGACGCTACTGCTACAATCGGCGCCACCAACATGGCTCGACGAATCACCCATCAGAACAGCTTGGCAAGTGTCATCTAAGACCACCCATAGTCACACCACCACAATAAAATGACAGCTGACACCAGTGGTTTCCATCAACGACCAACAACTTGCAAATCCCTATGCGATAGCTATCTAAACTTTGGGGAAAAAGCCATGCCAATTCCTCATCTACAAATATCCCTTCCCCACTGCTAAAGGAGGGGGCCAATCTAAAGAAAAACCAAGGAGGTGACCCAAGAGGCAACTTGAGAAACAATCCTAATAGAGAGCATTCCCTGTCTCTTTCTTGCAAAGCTGCTCCCCATCGAGCAAACCACCAGAGTCTAGCCCTCCGCCACTCACCAAACCGCTCCCTATGAGTGCACCATCGAAGCCTAACCCTCCACCATTTACCAAGATGCTCCCCATTGAGTACACCATCGGAGCCAAGTCCTCTGATACTACTCACCTTCTCCACATACGCGCATCTGCACATTTTCTACATCCTCCTTATATGTTTCTACTCTCTAAGAAAGATTACTAATTTGAGCGTCAAAAGATAATATAAAAAGTGTGTCCCATCAATCCTCTGATATCTTATTTGTTTGTTGTGTTGTACAAAACCTAGGTTATCAGAGATGAAGACCGAACGTATCTTGTTTGACTTAACGCAGAAGATCAAATAGATCTCTAATCTATACTACAATCCGAATTTAGGAACACATCAAATTTAAAAAAAAAAAAAGCATAAAACTTATAAAATGATTTGCAATTTAAACACTTTCCGTCAATTTATTTGCTAATGTCGTGGTCACTTGTAATTAATGATCCAAAAATATGTTGCAGCACATTCTCAATTGTACAAAATAATCAACCAATATAAAGAGATAATTATTATACATCTTGATGGGTTTGTTAGTTCATAGACCAACCTAGAACCCAGCCTGTAGGAGAAAGAAGGGCCCAGAAAGTAGTAGCCTTACGAGAGCTCCTCTAAACCCAGAATCTAGAAAGCACGAAAAAAGACCCAAACAATTCAACCCAAATCATCCCAAAAGTATACAGGCAATAAAAGTTAATCAGTGGCCCAGCTCAATCAGCTCTAACTCAGTACACAAGTCCATGTGACCGATGCCAACGAATAGTCTCTCATGACTGCGGGGACAGGAGCTACAGATATCTATCACCAGTTTGCCACCCTCATGATTACCTAGGCGTAGACTACCAGTGGTAGAAGCATGATGGCAACTCCCACAGAACTACAAAGTCATAGCATCTGCATCCCACAACCGTAAAGCCTTGTTTTCTGTCACTCACACTTGTAGAGTCATGGAGCCTAAGGATAGCTAACTAGCACTCACACTATAAATGCATCCCTTTCTCCATGGAAAAAGGGATCGATCCATTAGTCCAAAATTCAAACATACAGACATCTTAAGCGTGACTCTCTCTTGTGTGCTTTCACTATCTCTCTCATAAAGCCACTCTCCTATTGGTGCAATCCACTCCAGAAGACACTCTTCCATGAGTGCAGCTCTTACTCTCCGGAAATCACTTCCTCACGAGTGCGATTCTCATGCAGAAGGCCGCCCACCCACCTAGCACATGTGTGGAGCCCATTTCTCCATATAACACTCAATCTCTGAACAATCTTACATCTGCACATTTCTTCTCTCATCCTCCTATATTTCTCAACCAAGTGGAAAGATTACTAATATAAATATCGAAGGACATATCGATAAATAAGTCTTGTCATCCTCTAATTTCTTATTTTTTTAGTTGTAATGTGTAGGATCCAAATTCAAAATAACGAAAATTGAACCCGCTCCGAGACAAACATCTGAATTAGGTGGCTCTCTTATTCGTTCAGTAATTCGAATCCATTGATGCATCATTAGAACCGTCTGTGAGAACGCAATGAAAATCCTACTTCCACAACTAAAGCAAGCAAGCATGGTGAGCATCAGGGCTCAAGTGAGGTCACCCGCTAGAGATGTCGTCTCCCATGGAAAAAACCCAATCTCAGGTAGTCATAGGAATGATCGTCCAGCCATCGGCATGGTAGCATAGGCTACCCAAGTGGATGTGCTACCGAAGTTACTCTAGGTTATCTGCACCCGTCTGGAGGTATGACTATTGGGGTCTCCCTCCTCTAACTCACAGACCTCCGCCTCCAAAGGGAAGAGCTGGAGAAAGAGGTATCGTACTAAGAAGGAGATTCAGTGGCTTGACAACCTCAAGGATCGAGTGGCCACGAGCCATGAGGGCCAGGTGCAGCTGGGAGGCCAACCAAGTCTCAAAGGACGGGATAAAAACATAGAATGGTAGAATCCACACTATTCCTAAGATGACTGGAGGCCATCAGTCCAAGAAGGAGCCTTTTACAACACCTAACCAAGGAAGGTCCATAGCCACCCAATCCAAAACATCTCCCCGAACCACTCAAAGTTGAGGACCTTTCTCAACGTAAAGAGGATTGCATCCCCCTTTCAAGTGGATGAGAGAATAGGGAAGATTGAGTAGCAAGTATTTAGAGAAAGCACCGATAGACACTCCGACAACCTAAAAAGGTCACCATTCACAAGAAAAATCTAGATGCAGTCACTCCCTTATAAGTTTGAGGTGCCAACCCTGGAGCACTACAATGAAAGTTTCGATCCGATAGACCATCTGAATCACTTTTTCACTCAACTGGGCTTCCAAAGCCTTCACAACCCCATCATGTGTCTATACTTTCCTCTGACTCTCGAAGAAGATACTCAAATTTGATTCTATCACCTATAGCCAAATTCAATCTAAACATTTTACAAACTGACCAATAACTTTTTGCTACAGTTCGCCTCCAGCCAAAGGGAGAATAAACAACATTGGCACCTTGTTCGCATTTGACAAGGGCCAAATAAAAGTTTGAAACACTTCTTAGCTTAATTTAACATCAAGGTCTAAAAGACATCCAAGCTCACCGACGAGGTGAAGTTGAACACCTTTATGTTGACCTTGCACCGGGGCCATTTCTTCAAGCACTTTGTCCACTAGGAGCCTAAAACATTCCTTAAGGTAGAGACCATTGCCCATGTATACATAGCCACCGAGGAGGCCAATAAAATAAAGCAGCAAAAGCACACAAACCACCACCTTCAAGGGTTGATGAACGGGAAGAAAAAGAGCGGAGACAATGCCAATGCCTGAAATCCCAAGAAGCAGCCAAGGATGGAGCCAAGTGTTTGAAAAGAATTCAAACCCTAAACTTAACTCATTTGAATGACACCCAGACGAACATTCTCATGCAAATCCAGGATGAAAAGTTCTTAAAGTGGTCTAAGTAACCCCAAAATCTGAAAAGAGGACATCAGTCTAAGTACTGTTTCTACCATCGATCATTGGGTCACAGAATTGAGGACTATCGGACACTGTAAAAAGAAATCGAGGCCTTGACTCAGAAATGGTACCTCAATAAGTTCCTAAGAGATTTGGAACAAGCCTCAAGGAGAGCAGATGAGGACAAGCTTGACCAACATGAGCAGCCCCATAACCGGGTTGCAACCGAAGTTATTAATATGGTGTCCACCAAACCATCTGGGACCAACTCTCCAACCCCCCTGAGAAGGGTTTCAGAGACAAAAGGCAAAGGTTAGGAGTTATAAATGATATTATTATTCAGATCCTCATATTGTATCTGCACTCATCTCGAGCAGTACGTTTGACTACCAATTGAGACGAGCCTTTATTGATAATAAAAGTTCAAGGAATTTGTTATATCTTGATACTTATTTCAAACTTGGATTGAAAAATGACAAATGAAACCAGCCGAGGGACCATTCTATGAACTCAACAACAAACCCATTCCGGTACAGGAGACCATCCAACTAGAGTTCACACTAGGAACGTACCCAAAGATAGCATCCCGCATGCTCACATTTCTAATAGTTGACCAACCCTCAGTCTACCATGCCATTTTGGAACGACCTTGCTTAGTCACATTCATAACAGTAACGTTGATACCACAACTCAAAGTGAAGTTCATGACAGCATGTAGTGTCAAAGAGGTCCTAGGGAATCAAGTTATGACTAAACATGCTACTTATCCCAAATCAATAAGACAATTCCTAATCAACCGATTGAAGATTTTGACTTTTAGGATGAAGCAACACTACAGTAAGGGTAGTCTGATGAATCAACTCATCAATTTTCCTAGATCCCAACAAACCTGAGAAGTGTGTACAAGTCGAAAGTTTGCTACCAGATCACCTACGCGAATGGTTGATGGCCTTCCTCTAGTAAAACCCCGATGTATTTGTATGGACTCTCATTGACATGCTCGAGATACCGACTAAAGTAATAGTCCGCAAATTAAACCTTGATCCCGGTTGAAAGCCCACCAGGTAGAAGCGGACGAACCATTCCACTAAGAAGTTAATCGCCATTAGAGAAGTCAGGAAATTGCTTGACGCAAGTTTCATAAGGAAAGTCCAGCACCCAAACTAGCTATCAAATGTAGTACTCGTCAAAAAGAGTAATGAAAAATGGTGGATGTGCATTAACTTCATTAGTGTTAATAAAGCATGTCTAAAAGATAATTTTTTGCTGCCGAGAATTGACCTATCGGTAGACTTCACAATCGAGCATGAGTTGCTAAAATTTATGGATACCTATTCAAACTATAATCAGACCCGAATGAGTCCTAATGACAAAGAGTACACCTCATTCATAACCAACCAGGGAACGTACTATTATAAAGTCATACCTTTCAGTATGAAGAATACAGAAGCCACCAACCAAAGGCTTGTTAACAAGATATTCAAGAATTAGATCGACCAAAATATGAAGGAGTATTTAGATGACATGCTCATCAAAAGTATAATAGCTGACGACCATATCTACAATCTCAACGAAGCCTTCGAGGTTCTTCGAGCATACCAGATGAAGATGAGTTCAACGAAGTGTGTGTTCAAAGTAACATTGGGTGAATTTCTGGGCATTATCATGTCTGACCAGGAAATCGAAGAGAACTTCGAGAAGATAAAGGCTATCATAGACATGAACTCATCTTGACCCATGAAGGAAGTCGAAAGACTCATCAGGAGACTCATAGCACAGTTCTGATTTTTAGCCAGTTAGCGAAGAAGTATCTCCCCTTCTTCAAGACTATTAGAGGGATGAAGGCGACCAATTTCTTGTGACTAGTGACTACCAGAAAGCCTTTCAAGAACTAAAGGGATGCCTCGTCCGTCCACCCCTCTTATCCTCCCCAAAAGAAGAAGAGGAGTTATATTTGTATCTAGCGATATTAGACACAGTGTTAAGTTTGATATTAACTAGATAAGATTATGATGTACAATAACTGATCTACTGCGTTAATAAGATCCTAATAGATACTGAAACTCATTACTCGCACATCGAAAGGATTGCACTAGTACTAGTCTACTCAGCCAAGAAGTTACAACTGTACATTCGGACCCACAAAATTGTCATCCTAACAGACCAGCTGTTAAAAGGAATCCTGTAGAGATCTGACATGTCAAACAATTAGTCAAATGAACCATCAAATTAGGCAAGATTGATGTGAAATTCTGACCGAGATCAATCATTAAAGGTCAAGCCCTTGCGGATTTTATAGTTAAAATTACAATCCCAATTCTAGAGGTTGTTAATATCAGCAAAAACTCCCTGTCAACAAGGAGCTTCGATTTGGATCTTGCATGTAGACGGGTCATTGACTCATTAGAAAGCAAAGAGAGAGTGATCCTGAAAACTCCATACGGGTTGAAGATGAAATACTCACTAACCCCCGGACTTTTGACCACTAACAACGTCATTGAATACAAAGTCTTAGTGGTGGGGCCGGCGAAAGAATTCTCCATGAAAAATCTCATCATCCACAATGATTCAGAACTGATCATCAATCAGGTCATTAGAAATTTCATAGTGTCTAACCTGCTATTCATGAGGTATCTTTTTAGAGCAAAAGGCCTAACAGAAGCCTTCAATTGGGTGGAAATACTCCACATCCCGAAGGAAAAAAATTGAAAGGTGGACCAGTTGGCAAAAGTGACAACAATCAAAAATCCCAAGCAATACAACTAAGACATACGAGAAGTTTTTTTGACCCCGAGGATAGAGGTCCCAGAGCAAGAGGTCCTCGAAATCTCAAAATGCAACACCTAGATAACTCCATACAAAAGGTTTCTAATTGAAGGCCTCCTATCGGAGAATCCAAACGACACTAAGTGCATAAAGAAGACAGCAGACTAGCACACCATCATAGACGAAAAATTATACTGACATGGTTATTCTATTCGCTATATACAATGTCTCATGCCAGAAAAAGCTAGCTACGCACCAAGTAAGGTGCACCTCGAAGTTTGCAAATCACATGTCGATGGTAAGAACTTAGCATTCAAAATCATGAGGTAGGGCTACTACTAGCCAATAATAAAGAAGGACATTGCGGAATTCATGAAGAAGTGCAAGAGTTGCCCAATCCACTGTAACATTCCACATCAACTGCACATGGAGTTATGAACCCTACTGTCTCCATGCCCATTCGCACAATGGGGGCTCAATATCATAAGCCCATTGCGTATCACCTTTGGGTAGAGGAAGTTCATCATCAATAATATCAACTACTTCACAAAATCGGTAGAAGCCTTCCCACTAGCACAGATCACAGAGCAAAGCAACATAGAGTTCATTTGGCAGAACATCATATGTAGAATTGGAATTTTCAAAATCATAGTTATAGATAACAAAACCCAATTCATTAGTACATGATTCACCAAGTATTGCACGAGTTTGAGAGTTCAAAGGGTTCACACTTCTGTCACCTACCTACAAGCAAATGGGTAAGTGGAAACAATGAACCGCATCATACTACATGGGTTAAAGACAAAGCATGAAGATGCAGGGAGCTCCCGGGTAGACGAACTACATTCCATATTGTGGTCTTACCAGATGATGCCCAAGGAACTGACATAAGAGATATCCTTCAGCTTGTGCTATAAAACTAAAGTGATTGTCCCAATGGAAATTGGTTTTCCCAGCCTCCGAGTCAAATATTTTGACTTACAAAGCAACTCCTAACAACTCAAAAAGTATCTCGACTTGCTCGAATAAGTTTACACGGTGGCTTATCAATAACGAATCACTCGGTACTTTAATAAGAAGGTGAAAGAGTACTAGTTCGAGGAGGGGGACCTAATACTACAGAACATAAAGGCAACCGGTGAAACCGTCAATAGGAACAAGTTATCTCGTAATTGGGAGGGACCGTGCCTAGTCTAAGCAATTCCCGAAATGGTGCAAATAAGTTGTGCACCTAGAATGGAAAACTGGTTCCAAGGACATGGAACGTCATCCACCTCAAAAAATATTATCAATGAACCCTCACTAAGCACAAGTAAGTCCAATGAATCTTATGCAAATTGCTTAAATAATGTAAACACATTTAATTTAATAAAACAATCATTTATTTTATTTGTTGTGTCAATCATTTGAATGCTTGTATAGTTGTATCAATTCAAAGGCCTAAACTGCTCATAAGTCAGGTAAAATACTTCATTTGTGGATCAACATGTGAGAGTCAGGTTGAAACCTCATCCCTATAGTCCAAGCGACTCAAAAGAGGTTGAAGGCCCAACCTCAGTTCCGATAACCAAGAGGTCCAAATGAAGTCAAATACTACGACCTGGGGAGCTTGCGGATGAAAGTCGGACCTCCCCATAAAAGTGGCCACTATAAAATAAAATCTTATGGGGTTTTTCAACATGCATGCAATAACTCTCTTCCACAAGACAAGCACCTTCAGTCGATGACAGTCGGTGAACTAAAACCCAATACAAAAGTGCAACAATTCCCTTTAACATGGATGAGCACCATCAGTCAAGTACAAGCAACGGTCTAACCTCCGTCAAAGTCCGGCAACTATGGTAATTAAACCTAGTTAGCCCTCGAGAGGCTTTTTCTAGTGTTATGACGTCCTCTCACATAGAAGAGCACATGTGGACAAAGATGTCCAACCAAACCCAACAACGGTAGTAATAACACTTAGTCAACAAATAAACAAGCAAATGTCAAGCCAGAAGATTCAACATGCACTCAAAGACACCAAGAGCAATGATCCAGACAATCTAGCTAATCTATTAAAGAAGTCAATATGTACAACACTAAGGATCCACCCAAAGAATACAAAATGTTGCCTAATACTTACGACTTGAACAGGCAACTATCCTAAGATTAGAGGCCCCCAGGGAACGAGGCAAAGACTCCCCTCCTATCTCCAAGAAATCAATCGAGTCAGATCGATATTGAGCTCAGATGTTCCTTAGATCAAGGAAACCAACAAGAAAGTCCAGAGCCACCAAGGATACGATCTGCCTACAATAGCAAATGTCGTTTGGGAATCTATCATCCATCACACGGCCAACGTCGTCCGAGTAGAACCGATTCCTCAGCTCTCTTTCGAGTCAGGCACATTTGCTCTGGAGATCAGTGAGTTGCTGCCCAGCCCCTTAAAGTGCATCCTCGAGCAAGCTGATCCAATCCATAGCCCAAGATCTTTCCTCCAAGAGCTCTTCGGATCTCGCTTCAAACTTGGATAGCACTCAGTTGAGGTAAGTGAGCCGCTCTTAACTCTATAGAGCCTCGAAAACAGCAACATGCACTTTGCCTTCCATCTCTTTGAGCATGGCAGGATCAACATACATTTGGGACAAGCGAGAGATCTCAACGTCCCAACAATACAGAACCTCTGCCGCCACACGAAACACCTCCTGTGGTTGTCAAGCAAAATGGAATGATTAGTTAGGAACATCAATGAAAAGTATGATCATAGAATGAAGAACTCTGTGAGACGATATCTCAAAGAAGAATGGACCCTCCTGATGAGATGGACTGGGAGAACCCTCGACTCCAAATCCAGGTAGAGGCGACAAATACCGCAAAGGCCATGCATGATGGTAGAGAGACACATCGAAGCTCAAAGGAGGAGATACGCCGAAACATCTGGAAGCTCAGGTGTTGAAGCATACAGGCGAGGCACTTCTTTAGTGACCGTGGGCTCCAAGTTATCCCCAATCATCTCTTCCTCCACCTAACCATTATTGATGCCCTCTTCAGCCAAAGTGGTAGGGGGAGTGGAGGCTAATGCTTCAGGCGACAAAGCCACCAAAATGGGGACCCCATTCTTAGCTTCAGATGGGGTGTTGATCGGTTTGCCCAATCCGCCGGCTGATGGATCGTTTATTCCGGTGGAAGAGAATAATCTAAGGTAGATAATCAAATCAAATCTTACCAAGTAGAACAAAAAATTTACAAAATACCTTGGGTAAGAGCATGCCCAAAGGAGCACGTGTGAAAACCTGTAATGTCCCATCATAAATATATCAGGAGTTAAAAATTTAGACCTCTAAACATGGGGGGCTAGTGATGAGTTCGATAGTTCGTGGGCCAGTCCAAAACCCAACATACTAGAAAAAGAAGGGATTAGGAAGCAATAGCCTTGCGAGAGGTCCTCCATGCCCAAAATCCAAAAAGCATGCCGAAAGGACAAACAACTCAACCTGAATTGGCCAAACAGTATATGGGCAATTAGAGCTAATCAGTGGCCCAACTCAACCCACTCTAACTCAACAAACAAGCCCATATGACTGCTACCAATGAGTGGTCCTAATGATTATAGGGACAGGAGTTGCAAGCGACTATCACCAGTAGACCACCCTCTTGATTACTTAGGCGCAAACTACCAGTGTGGAAGCACTATGGTGGCTCCCACAGAACTGCATAGTCATAACATCTACAACCCACAACCGTAGGGTCGTTGTGTTGACCACTCACATTTGCAAAGTCATGGAGCCTGAGGATGGCTAACCAACAGTCATTTTATAAATACATCCCTTTCTCCATAAGAAAAAAGAATCAATCCATCAATCCAAAATTTGGACATACAGGCATCCTGAGTGAGACTCTCTCTCATGCTCTCTCTCTCACACACATATAACCACTCTCCTACGGGCTACCCACTCTAGAAGCCACTTTTCCATGAGTACAGCTCTTAATCTCAGGAAACCACTCTCCCACGCGTGTGATTCCCATGCAGAAAGCCACTCACCCATCGAATGCAACGTGGTATCTAGTCCTCCGTATTACACTCAATCCCTGAACACTATTGCATCTGCACATTTCTTCTCTCATCCTCCTATATTTCTCGACCAAGTAATAAGATTACTAACTTGAGCGACGGAAGACATATTGAAGAGTAAATCTCGCAATCCTCTAACCTCTTATTTTTTAGTTGTGGTATGTATTATTCAGGTTCGAAGTAACGAAAACCAAACCTAATCCCAGTCAGACACTTGAATTAGGCGACTCTCTAATTCTTTCTATAATATATATCCAGGGACATACCACATCTCAATATAGCACCATCTCTTTAACAATTAAAAATATGTACATTTAACCACATAATACCAAGTATTTTCTCATATATTTTGTTAAACATTCGATAATATTTTTCTGTGTTATGTATTCACATAGCTGAATGTTTAGACTAATGAATATTTATTTGTTTGACGAGAATGAGGATGGGTGTTTTTTTTTAATTTTTTACCTTACATGTTAGAATAAAAATTTAACTATTTATTCTATTTATTAGCTCTCAATCAAATATTTGAAATTTTTAAATTGCCAGAAAAGAGAAAGAGAGGCAATCAAACAATTGGAAAGCCTACCCTTCTAAAAGAGTGATAGATTTAACTTCTTCTAATTATAATCATTTGATATTGATTAAACAGTTATTATTTTTTTTTAAGAAAAAGCTAATTAATTCTTTTTTAATAAAAATCTCAACCATTTGATA
>JAODPA010086310.1:0-12209 GCA_025585075.1 Nepenthes mirabilis
TATATTATACCAGCGCCCCAATTCCTTCCGGGAAGTTGAGGCTATCACCTGAGCTTACATCTCGATAGAGGAGGCCAACGAGGTTAGGCGTTCTGAACACATGACCCATTCCCCGGAAGGACCAAAGCTGACGGTTGGGAAGAAGAGGAATGGTGATAGCAATCGCTCCCAAGAGTGCTAAAAGCAGCCGCGGCCTGCACCACGGTCCAAGAAGGAGTATGGGCCGACTTCCTTAACTCCCCTGAACGATACCCGCACCAACATCCTGATACAGATCCAAGAGGAAAAGTTATTCAAGTGGCTAAAGGTGCCAAAGGGCCATAACAGAGGAGATCAGACAAAATACTGTTAGTACCATCGCTGCCTGGGACATTCCATGGAGAACTGTCAGACTCTACAACAAGAGATAGAAGACCTGATCCACCGTGGGCACCTCAAATGGTTCGTCAAAGGCCGGGGGTAGGCCCCTGCGGCCTCAGACAGCGAGGCGAGCGAGCCTACAAGGAACCATACGCCGCAAGCGTGATCAGCCTGTTCTCCACAGGCCCAATCAAGAGCAGTAGGCAGTCGCAACCCAGGCAAACTTCCAACAGTAAGAAAGCAATGCTAGGGGATAGAAGTGATGCATTAGCTTTAGCAGTGATGATATGACACATGTAACCTTCCCCCATTCCGATCATTTTATTGTATCTGCACTTGTTTCAAACGGTACTATTGACTATCAGTTGAAATGAGTCTTTATTAATAATAAAAGCTTTCGAAATTTGCTATATCTTAATGCATTCTTTAAGCTCAGATTGAGAAGGAACTAGATAAAAGCGGCCGCTGGCCCTCTATACGATTTGGATAATGCACCTTTGCCTGTGTAGGGAGAAATCCAACTGGAGATCACGATGGGAACGTACCCGCATACTGCTACGAGGGGGTTAACATTCCTCGTCGCCAATCCGCCATCCGTCTACAATGCCATCATAAACAGACCGTTCCTTACCGCCTTTGGGGTTGTTACCTTGATCCCTCATTTAAAGGTAAAATTTTCCACTCCACGCGGTGCAGGAGAGGTGTTTGGTGATCAGGTTATGGGACGGACATACTACCTATCCTAAGTCACCCCTCCGGTGCCAGACTGCATGGACAGGGATTTGGATCTTCGCGACAACACCACGCTGCAGCAAGCTAAATCAGGTGAAGCCACTGAAGCAGTCCCACTGGATCCTGCCGAGCTTGAGAATTACGTGCACATCGGAGGCCGTCTTACCGAGGCTAACCACGATCGACTCATCAGCTTTCTCCGAAATAACTCAGACGTGTTCGCATGGTTTCCTACTGACATGCCTGGGATACCGGTTGAGGTGATGGTTCACAAGTTGGGCCTCGACTCCGGTTATAAGCTCGTCAGGCAGAAGCGTAACTCCATTAAAAAGTTGATTGCTGTCATGGAAGAAGTAAAGCAACTGCTGGATGCTGGATTCATAAGGGAAGTGTAATACCCGGACCGGCTATCCAAGGTCGTACTCGTAAAGAAAAGTAACGGCAAGTGGTTGATGTGCATGGACTTTACCGACGTAAACAAAGCTTGTCCCAAGAACAGCTTTTCTCTCATTCGGATTGATTTGCTGGTGGACTCCACGTCCGAACATGAGCTCCTGAGCTTTTTGAATGCCTATTCAAATTATAATCAGTTCAGGATGGATCCGGATAACGAGGAACACACCTTTTTCATGACCGATCAGGGAACATACTATTACAAGGTCATACCCTTTGACCTCAAAAATATCGGCGCAACCTATCAGCGCCTTGTGTACAAAATGCTCGAGACCTAGATTTGGAGGAACGTGAAAGTATACGTTGATGACATGCTCATCAAAAGCAGAATGGCCGGTGACCACGCCCATGATCTCGAGGAAACCTTCCAGGTACTCCAGGCCCACAGGATGAAGCTCAACCAAGCCAAATGTGCGTTCGAAGTAACCTTCGAAAAGTCCTTAAGCTTCATAGTGTCCCAACGCGGCATAGAAGCGAACCCGGAGAAAATCAGAGCCATTCTCGATATGAACCCTCTGTGGACCGCAAAAGAAGTCTAAAAACTCATAGAGCGCTTGGTAGGCTTATTGCGATTTCTGGCCAAGTCCGCGGAGAAATATCTCCCCTTCTTCAAGGCACTTAGAGGAACCAAAGTTTCCGGATTTCAGTGGACGAATGAGTGCGAGGAAGCATTTTAAGAACTGAAGACGTATCTCATAAGCCCACCTCTCCTGAGTTCACCATCCGCGAGCGAGGATTTGTACCTCTATCTGGCCACGTCGGATACAGTACTAAGCTTTGTGCTCGTCAGGAAGCACAAGGGGAGGCAACGACCCGTGTACTACGTGAGTAGGGTATTGACGGACGTAGAAATTTCGTACTCGCACACGGAGAGGATAGCCTTGACCTTCACCTATTCCACGCGGAAGTTGAGGCCTTATTTCCAAGCGCATTGGATCATTGTTCTTACGGATCCGCTGCTGAAGCCAATCATCTAGAAGCCAGAAACCTCCAGACGGCTGGTCAAGTGGGCAATAGAGTTGGGTGAGTTTGACGTGGAGTTTTGACCATGACCAACCCTTAAGAGCCAGGCTCTGGTGAACTTTACTGTGGAAACGGTTACCCTGGCTCTAGACGTCCCGCACAGCCCGAAAAGCTCGAACTCATCGAACGCTCCCATGTGGATCCTAACTGTTGACGGATCCTCCACTCAAGTAGGCAGTGGAGCCAGAGTCGTGCTCAGGACACCTGATGGGATGGAGATCAAGTACTCCATAGCGCTGACCTTTCCCGCCATTAACAACGTGGCAGAGAACGAAGTCCTCATTGCAGGAGTTCGTCTGGCTAAAGAATGCTCCACGAGGGCACTGACTGTACGTAGCGACTTAGACCTGGTGGTCAACCAAATTCAAGGAGTCTTCAAGGCATCCAACCCTCAGCTCGCAAAGTACCTAGCCAGGGCGAAAGCCGAGATCGGGGCATTCGACAGTTTCAAGATCGAACACATCTCCAAGACCAAGAACTGGAAGGCTGATCAACTCGCAATGGACGCTGCCGCTGGATCCCTAGAGCAATACACCAGGAGTATGCAGGAAATCTTGACCGCGCCAAGTGTGGATGGTCCAAATCAGGAGGTGCTGCAGGTCAATGAAGATAACAACCGATGGACGCAAACAAAGCCAGGCGGATTAAAAAGACAGTAGGTTGGTATGCAATCGTCGATGGCAAGCTATACCGACATGGATATTCGACTCCCTACCTGAAGTGCCTTACCCCTGAGGAAGCCGAGTACACGCTGAGTGAAGTCCACCTCGGCGTATGCGGCTCACACGATGGGGGAGAGAACCTTGAATTCAAGATTATGCGGCAAGGCCTCTTCTGGCCCACGGTGAAGCGCGACACCCTAGAATTCGTAAAGAAAATTGAAAATTGTCAGGTTCATGGATCCATGCGCAGCTACCTCACACGGAGCTCCATACTCTCCAATCCCCATGACCGTTCGCTTAATGGGGGTCGACATCCTTGGGCATATGCCCTTGGCCGTTGGACAGGGAATATTCCTTATAGTCGATATCGACTGCTACACCAAATGGGTGGAAGCTGTCCCCTTGGTGCGAATCACCAAGCAGAACGCCACGGAGTTCGTCCGCCAGAACATCGTTTACCATTTCAAGATTCCTGAGGTTATAGTACGGGCAACGGAACCCAATTCACAAGCAAGCGATTCACTAAATACTGCGCAAACCTGCGCGTCAGGCTGATCCACACATCTGTGGTGTACCCTCAAGCAAACGGGCAAATTGAAGTCACGAATCACACGCTGCTGCACGGATTGAAGGCCAAACTAGAAGACGCAGGGGGCTCTTGAGTTGACGAATTGCCTTCTGTGCTCTGGTCATATCATACGACCCCGCGGTAACCAATGCGAGAGATGCCCTTCAACCTCTGCTACAGGGTCGAAGCGGTAGTCCCCGTTAAAGTGAAACTTCCCAGCCTGTGGGTTGAATGCTTTGACCCGGCCACCAACTCCCAGAGGCTCAGGGAATACTTAGACTTGCTCCCGGAGGAGCGTGACGCAACCCGCTTGAGAGCGGTAGTCTATCTGTGATATCCCACATCGAATGGGGAGGGGAACGAAGCATGCCTTATAAGGGCGTGGATACCTCTCCATTGTGAACGCGTTTTGGGGGTAGTGGAGACCGTCTTCAGGAACAAAACCATGCGCCTATATGGTAAAGCAGACAATATTCACAAGTGAGTACCCGGAGACGTTACAAATGGTATCAGAGACGAGGCCCAGTTCGGTGTGCCAGCGCGGACACTGGGCTCCCAAGGGGGTGGACTGTGATGTCCCACATCAGATGGGGAGGGGAACGAAGCGTGCCTTATAAGGGTGTTGATACCTCTCCCTTGTGGATGCGTTTTGGGGACGGTGGAAGCCGTTTATCGGGAACAAAACCATACGCCTGTGTGGCAAAGCGGACAATATTCACAAGCGGGTGTCCGGAGATGTTACACTATCAGCAATGTATCACACGATACCACACCAAGCAGGTCAGGGCACGGCCGCTTGAGGTTAGGGACTTGGCCCTCTAGAGTGTAGAGGCCGCGGGAAAGGCCACTAGCAAGAACAAGCTCTCCCTAGGATGGAAGAAACCATTTCTAGTCTCGGCGATACTCCAGAGCGGAGCGTACAAGCTATGCACCCGGAATGGCAAGTTGGTCCCACAGACCTGGAACGCCACCAACCTTAAAAAATACTACCAGTAGGTTTTCTCCGAGCCCAGGTAAGACACACGCACATCATGACGAATTCTTGTACATGTTATGTCATTTAATAAAATTGATTGTTCCCGTTATCTTGTATGATCATTCAAATGAGTGCTTGCATGCATGACATTTAAAAAACAAAATAACCGAAATTGCCCCTAAATCGAGCGGATCCTCATCCATCTGTAAACTAGAATCTTGGCTCCGCGCCAAGTGGCCTAAAAGCGGTCATGTATGAACCTCGACCTTGTGTCAAGTGGCCCGTAGCGACCCCAAAACCTTGGCTTCGCGGCGAGTGGCCTGAAAGCAGCCATGTTTGAAATCTCGACCCCGCGTTAAGCGACCCAAAAGCGGCCATATCTGGAATTCGACTCCACGTCGAAAGGATCCTAAGCAGCCCACCACCCTAGCTTCGCACCAAACAACCTGAAAGCAGTAACACCCAAATAGCATCACAACGTCGGAGGGCCCATCCAGCCCCAAAAACCCTGGTTCCGAACCAAATGACCCAGACGGTTGAAATATCAGGCCTGAGGGCTTTTGAAATTCCCCAACGCGTAGCCACCAAAACCTTAAGGGGCAAGAATAGCATGTATGTGACGACCTTCTCTAGAAGAAGAGAGTACCATTAGTCTACGATGGTCGTGGGCTAAGGCCGTGCACACGAGAGAGACGATGCCTTGAGCATGGCCGAGCACCTAAGACAGGTATTGTGTGCGAGAGGGCCTAATACTCAAAGTCCGGCTACTACGATATGAAAACCAAGCTGGCCCTTGGCGTGACTCCACGGGCTAGCGACAACGTCTGCTCTATTGGATTGAGCTTCCCACTAAACACGCAAGATGCAATGACATCCTCTGACGAAGAACAAGTACAGCGCAAGAAGGCGCTGGATTGGGGTCTTGGCGACAATAGCTTCACAACTTAGCCTTTAATACTTGAATAAGGGTTCAAAAGAGCTGCATCATGTAGCCAAAAACATTAGGTGCGAGGAAAATAACAGCCTCTCATTTATCAAGGACGAGCTACTTTATAGTGCGGCATTATGCAACAAAAAATACAAGCGCCATGATGACCCTACGAGTTCGACGGCCCATCCCCTCCCAGGAAGTCTCTCAAGCAGGAGCTGTCAGGGACCCTGGCGTTCCCACGATGCAAAATACCCATGGAAACTTTATAGATGGAGACGATTCAGCGACATAGGCGAATACCATCCCAAAATCTGGTATCGAGTGCGAGGCGCACTTCTTCCAAAGTGAGCCGCAACCTGAGGTTAGCAGTGAGGCTAGATACATCATCCACCAAGGTGTAGGTCCATCCCCTCATCTGCTCAACCTCTTGCCTCAGTTGCCCAGTCCCCTTCGTAAGTCATTCGCCCTCCTCCGCCAGCCGCCTGCTCTCCGCACTCAGTTGTTCGTCTTCCTCCACCAGCTGCCTGTTCTCCACACTCAGTTATTCGCTCTCTTGTGATAACCGCATGACTTGTTCCTTCAGCAGCTCATTTTCGTCCCTGAGTGCGGCAATTTTAGCTTCCACACGTTGTGCCGTCTCCTGTCTGGACTCTTTCCTAACTTAGAGAAAGAAATCGAGCAGTTGAGCATACACCGTGTTGAGGAAGACGAACCCCTCAAGGACCTGTAAGAGTAAACAAAACATCAGCAAGTCTCAAAGTTCCAGCCTACAAAAAGATGCAAGGACCAAGATGATCGCACTTGAGCAGAGAGTGTGGCCATGTGAATAGGCCCGCCTCCTGATGCCAGCACGCTTGGGAGCTCCAAGTGTCTAGCAGCAACCTCTGCGGAGTGGAGAGCCTCCGGAGTCACAGGCAGTGAGGAAACACTTGAGGGCTTTGGCTCCTAAGCTGCCTCCGCCGCCACGGCCTCCAGACCCAGGTCGATGCCAAGTGGACTTATAGCCCATCCAACCACAGCTTCGTCAATAGCAGCAATGCTTTCTTGGATGCGCACCTCCAAGGACGCTCTGCTAGGCGATCCCTCAAGGCCCAAGGCCTGAGGTGGCCCTGACGTAGACTCTGGAACGCTAGCCTCCTCCACCTCTCTTAACTCAGATGCGTCGACCTCCACCATCGGCACGTCTTCAGTGGCCGCCTCTAGTCGCTCCAGATCGACGAAAGAACTTGTGGGAGACTCCCCTCCCGAGTGAAGCTCCACCGTGGGAACTTCGTACTCAACCAGCGTTATAGTCGGGATTGATGAGTGTTCGGCCGCTCCCTCCCGCAGATTTGTGTCAAACACTCGCTCCAGAGTCAAACACGCAGCAAGCGCGACGGGCTCTGCCGCCTATCTCTGCGACCACCGGGTGAAGGTGCCACCAGCCTCCCTCAACCTCTTCAGGAGAGTCTCCACCTCCTCCTCCGACGAGGTCTCCAGCAATGAGGCACTTTCCTCCAGGAGTTCCCTCGACGCCTCGCGGAGCACAATGGTGTCAAGCCTCTTCTTCTTTGAGCCAGCAATCGCCCACACAAACTCCGGTCCCCACCTCGCAGCCTCAAAGGTATGCGAAGTCAAATAATGACCTTGGGCAGAGAACGTCTTCATCTCGCACCAGATTGCCGCAATGAGCTTCATCGAGTCGCTCTTCTCCTCGGTGGTCACAGTCTTGCCAAAATACTCAGGCATCGGACAGCATTCGTTAGAGAGTTTTGAGTCCAAGGGCTCCCGCAGGAAGAAGAACCGATTTTTTTAATTTTTCACCGAGTCAGGGTTGGTACCCTTGAAGTGAAAACTAACGTGGAGAGACATTGAAATCTAGTCTTCAGACCTAGAGAAACAAAAGATTACCTTCGCCGCATTCACATCAAACATACAAGGGTAGAGGCGGCCAAAAACGCACAAGGTGACCAAATAACGAACGGCATTCGGATGAAACCTTGCAATGGGAACGCACAACGCGTCGACAAGTGCATACAACTCACACACCATGGGGTAGCGAAGCCCACCCTTCAGATGGTGCTCATAAACGGAGATCAAGCCCTCTGGAGGGGCGTTGGCTCTGCCAGTGGAGCCAGGGGCAAGGTAAGCCCAGTTGCTAGGGATCCCGCAATCCACAACTAGGGCAACGATGGTGCTTGCTGTTAGGACGGACCCAGTGTTGTTAACCCCATGGCAAACAACGCGAGAAACTTGAGAAGAAGAATGAGATCCTTTCCTCTTTGCCATCGCTCTTTCTCTCTCTCTCTTTGGGGCAATTCGAAAGCCTTCAACGCAAGAAGGCATAAAGGAAGGGAATTTCATTGAAGCGCCGCTTAAATAGGCGATGGGGTACCAGCGCGCAAGGAAACTCAAACGGCGTCTGTGCCTACTAGCCAGACCATGTGCCCATTCAGCAGCTTCGTCGAGCTTCCCAAACGACAGCCAATCATGACCCCTTGTCAGACTGCAGATCGATATCACCTCAACCGCCCATCAAAATCCCGACTGTCACACCCGCATTTAATGCGGAGATCCCGATCGCCAAGGACAACAGTGAAAAGATTTTCGAGACGAGCACACGTGAGAAAGAACGGACCGTTCAAGCATAGCAAGCGACGAAAAATAAACGGCGCAACTAAGTATTAAGTTTCATTATATGATTCAGTAATAACTCTTTTTTTCAGTAACGGCCCCTTCTAGGCTCAGAAGGATCTGGAGCCAAGTACTCCGTCAAATCCACGCACGTCAGGGCACTTGAGTTTCGAGAGTTCAGGATGCTGATGCGGAAGTTTGGGTCCTCCAGTGAGACTAGTCTCTGGTTGAGACAGATGCTATCTTGGGAATTCCTCTCTAGTGTAGGGCCCACATCATCAGGCGAAAGCCTTGACCTCAACTCAGCTTCCAGCTGCGCGCACTCCACTCCAAGTCCCGCCCGGACTCCCTCAAGCTCCTCCTGAAGGGCCCGTATGCGGCCCCGAGCCTGCATATTGGTGCCAGCAAGCCTGGAGACCCTTGCCTCAGACTCTGACCACGCTCGTTCAGAGCATGCCGCACGAGCCTGGGCCAGCTCAACTGCGTTGGCGATGGCTTGCTCACAGACTTCCATGTCCTCCACGGCCCTGGCGGCTCGAGGAAGTGAGGGATCCGCCCTCCTGGGCCTGCTTCACCGCAAGGAAGCGGACGCCTCCTCCCTCTCGAAGCTTGGTGGTGCCCTCAAGAATCGGATCAGACCCACTATAGTGGCCTCCGAATCGCAGCCCTCTGCTGCCGCCACGACAAGGTCAGCTTTGCCACGGATCCCTAAAGTATGAGTATCCCTCGCAAATTCGCTAGAGGAAGATTCAGATGCTAAAGAGGAGGATGACCTTTCCATTGAAGCCGCAACGTGAAAAGAGAAAGAAAAAAAAGACTCCAAGGGAGTGCAAGGCTTTACGTTCTCAAGCCGGCAAGAAAAGCGCAATCCCTTGGAGGGAACTCAAGGGCTTGAATAGCCAAAACCCTCCAGTGGAACGGTGTCGTCCAGAAGGCAAAGCGAGCTGGGAGAGAGCCAACAAGCTCCTTCCACATGGTAGGCCCTTCAAGCGTCGCGCCTTTCCAAAGAAGTCATTATGACTCAACTTCTTGAAATCTTTCACGCAATTAATGCGTCAGACCATCTAGCGGATGTGACGTCTGCCAGCGACGTTTGACCTCCCCCAAGCAGCCCACGTCAGCAATCTCTCTGCACAGCGTCCTCCCGTCGACAATTAGCATAGCGACTCGAGGGAAGGCGCCTGCGAGAGTAGACCGCGGGCCACTGGGGATGCTCAAACGGGCAAGTCGGCGCGTGTGACTTAAAAGAAGCCCTACTACCCGGGGAATGTAATGCGTCATACGATAAAAAGGGAGAAGATTCATGCAACAAGTGAAAGGACTAAAGGCAATAACTACTACTTTTATTAATCAAAATTCCTTTACAAGTGCACAGTTCGCAACGACAAAAGTACATGAAAAAGGAAGAAGATACGACATGGGGCCTAAGCCCCACGACTACACCAAATGCTTGGAATGTGGTTGAGGGAGCGTGATGTACACCATGGCTCCATCGCCTCGTCCAAGCCCTGGAGCAGTCAGTGTTGGCCAGCTCCTACGGGCTAGCCCAATGCTAACCGTAGAGGTAGAACCAACACTTGCAGCAAGAGTTCCCGACGGAGACTCAGAGAGCCTGTGTTCCCCTATGGAAACTCCATTCTTCGCCTCCCCTGCAGAAGGCACATATGATGATCCAAGTGGAGTGGAGACCGCGAACGACGCGCTACACCGGAGGCATGGCGCCTTGTGATAGTTCTACTCGATCCTCCGCCGCATGGGAGATCACCACAGCCTGGAGGGAGACATACGGCGACGGCAGAGTGGCCAAACCAACCTCATTAACTTGAGGAACCACCCACAGTATGGGCATGAGGACAGCCTTCGTCAAGGAGCTCCGGATCTCCAGATAGTCCATCTGAGTCCTTCATGGACTCCCATTGGAAGCGGGATGAAATAAGGCCCTCACATCGCTCCACCAAAATTAGTCAAGGGATGAGCCACTCCAGTCGAAGAGCCCTCCTATTTTTGGACAAGCTAGCGCCTTACCGCCATTTAATTAGGCGTACACCCCGATAGCCATGATTCACGAAGAAGGAAAGTCATTGGTCCCAACGCAACCTTAGGCGTGCGAATCTAACCCTCCAAAGTATCGAATTACTGCGGCACTTAAAAAGCCTGCATGACTACATGTGGAAGATGCGATACCAGAAGACGACAAAGCCTAACGCATCTCGAGGAAGACGATGCAGTGACCAACTGGACCCGACATGGACATGCCAGGCCTCGATTGTAAGTCGGCCCAGGCATGGGGGGCTAATGTTGGGTCCAGTACCAATAAGGCCCAAAGAAACACAAGGTTCAATCCATAAAGTAGCATCCCAAGCGGCCAACTTTGCCCAATATTCAAAACAGCCTACGTGGCAGCCCAGTGCTCGCGGCCAATCGGCGCCACCTGCATCCCTTTAATGCAGCTGCAGGGCGGGAGGAACAACGCAGAGGAGACGAGCCAATGAGGAGAAGGTTAGCACTACCAGCTACGGCCCATGCCACTGCCCACAATTCTCCAGCCAATCCCAGCGCGAGAGGTAGACCAAACGAGGCTTGCGACACACAGCGGTCTCTCCTCCACTACAAGGCGACAACTGACACGTCGGTGACCACCACTGGGCAACAGTCAATGAATCACCGTAAAAAGGATTCTCGTACCCAAAGCTCCAAGCCAATAATCCAATAAATTCTCTCTCCTTTCACAAGAAACGGGATCAAATTCGAGGGAAATCGGATTTTGGGCATTCAGCTTGATATTGTGTAGCAAGACGCCCACCTCATGGCCCAAAACTCTCGCAAATTAGTGCCCAAATCCCATCTCTACAAGCCTTACTCAGGCTACGAGAGTGAGACACCCTCTGCGATGCATATAGGAAGCCAGGCCTCCACTAAACGCTCATTAAACTCCTAATCCTGCATTCACGCACTCCACACGCTTTCACAGTATATTTCGGAGCACATCTAAGCATGCACCTCTTTCCGTTCATTACAGGAAGTTGCTAACTTGAGCGTCAAAGTGTTTTCGGTGGAAGAAATCCTGTCAAATTTCTAACCTCTTATTTATCGTTTGTATTATACAGATTTCAAGTTTATAGTGACAAAAATCAGGCCCGCTCGAGATCCTGCACGGACAAAAAATCTAAATGTTTCCTAATCCGTACGATAATCTGAAATCCAAGACACAACAAATCTAAACAATTAAAGTTATAAAATAAATTCACTATATTACTATAATTTCATCATTACAATTATCGAAACAAGATTATGTAAAAATAATTAAAAAATATAAATATATGAGATATTTATACAAATATTTTGANTAACAATTATTATTTCCTCCCGAGATTTATTTTAGGGCAATGCTATATCCCGATACACCATTCAAAAAAATAACAATAATGAACTAACACGCAATAGCTTAAAAATACACAATATGTAAATTTTAATATTCAATCACATAAATCAATTCTCGAACATCTTAAGAATGGCTTCAAGATTAACACCCGAACCCAAGTCAAACACCATCATCAATCTTTGGCATTTAATTTTTGTTCAAGGATCTTGTTCAAAACCCCGGGATTTGCCTTTCCTTTTGATTCTTTCATTACCTAAAGATATCATCTCGATGTTATATTATATGGTTAAGATACACGAATATTATAGAATAAATTCAAAATGGGTGTATGAGTCAAGGGCCGAATTTAATTTTGGGGTGGGGGTATATGCTCATAAATTAATTTTTGGCCGAAACGACTTTATGGGATATAGCTAATGCATATGAATATTATGAACAGATAAGGTTATAAAAGTTACATGTCAATGACCAATTTTAATTTGGAAGGGCACGGTTAGAAAAATATATAT
>JAODPA010086310.1:12225-24883 GCA_025585075.1 Nepenthes mirabilis
CCTCAAAGCATTTAAAATAATTAATGATTTTTCAATGTAAAGATAATTCTTTTAAATGCTTTGAGGTAATTTTTTTAATCAAAATGGTATATTTAATTTTGATATTTTTAAAGTTTTGGCATATAGATGCCCATGTGTGAAATTAAAGAAAAAAAAAACACTTAAAATTAAATATTTATGGGCTGGTCCAACTTTAAATTATAGACAATGTTGGATATTACTCTAGCCCAAATAACTAGGCCTAATCCGTCCTAGCCCACTGTAGTCGTAATAATTTTCTTATCAAAATTTGGTTCGAATCTAATTTTAATCAGATCTAGAGTTAAAATCAGTTAGCATACCTGACCGGCAAAGAAACCTTGAAGCTTTGTTTTGCCCCGGCGATATTGCTCTACTTGCTTTGGATTCTCAGACAGAACTTTATCAACCATCTGTTCTATCTCGGCCGAATCCACAATCTGCAAGTTATTAATCAATCCCGTTATAATTTGATACAAATTGACTATATTTTACCAGTTTCAATCGAATTCGAATTCAGATAAAACCCAAAATCACAAGTAGGTTTCGATACACTATGTCCCATTCTAGACCCGACCCGAAGATTGAAATATATATATATATATATATCTTTTGCTTTCTCAATATCTAGAGTTCCTCAAATAATGTGAAACCTTACATTGGTTAAATATTTAGCCATTTCTCCCCTTACTAAGACTACATAGTGTTCTTAAGAACTATGCTAATACCATGTATATAAGCAGTGATTTCAAATTTAGAGATTAATCCTGCTTTGGCAACTTTACGTAATACAGAAGTTGGTTTTTTAGGAGAGTAGAGAGGCAATAAGAGTAATTCATTCATCAAAATTTTTCAATATTACTCCAAAAAAAAATAAAAATAAAAACACTCTTCCATACATAGAGTACAATTAACGTCTGAATTTGAAATCACTGCTATCTATTATTTGACAAGGAAGTGGATTAAATACCACAATCACAACGCAATTTTACCTTTACAATTAGACGACACAATGAGATTACGCAACATCAGTAAGTCTGTGAAAAAGAAATTAGAGTAACAAGAATAACATAGTTGACACTCGATCTTTATAAATTGATATTTGATATCTATTTAAGACTTATCCTTTTTATTTTACTGGCTATTAGCCTTATATACTAGAACAAGAGGGGAAAAATAGAGTTACCTGGATCAAGTTCTTATCCTTTATCAATTCCTTCACCTTTCCACCCTTGGCTATCAGCTCAAAGAGTATCTGCAATTTTAAAGGTTAAAAAAAAACCCATCACCAAGAACAGATTTCTTGGAGTAAATGCATAGCCAGAGCCAAAAAAGATTAGAAAAAAGTGCTCTGATTTCTGATCAAAATCAAATTCAGACTAGATTTAAATTATAAATTATGACCGTTAAGTTAGGCTGTTGGAGTAGCCTCAGTTACCAATATGAAAAATCATAATTATATCCACCTATAATCAAAACTCTGGCCAGCTTGAAGTGGTTCATGAACATTTTCTATGTTTCCATTCAAAAATTAAAATTTATATAAAATTATCAAAAAAATAACATATTTCAAAAATAAAAGAACACTGTTAAGGACATTTTTACCATAAATAATGATATAAATTCTTTAAATCTACCCTGTTAAATAATTGTGACTATGAAAGTGTTGATTTCAATATAAAATTCCTTTATATATTTGACCTCACTGAAAAAAATGCCAAAACGTCTCCAATAAAAACCAGTAAGATACTTATGGTATATTTGGTTATTAGAATAGAATAAAGTAGCAATAGAATAATTATTCTTAGTGAATGGAATAGGATGAAAATAGAATTAAAAATTATTATTTCTACGTTTGGTTACTTATTTGGAATAATTATGAATAAATTAAGAATTAATTTTATAGTATTTAGCATGTAGTGATAGTAGGAGGATTAATGTAGGAATTTGTACTAATGATGTAGCATCTTGATTGCAGGCATAGATTTCAAAGAAGTAACGAAGGAGGAAAGAGCTATTGGTTTTTGAATGAGGGTTTCGAAGAAGGATGGAGATGAGAGTAGACATATATGGATAGAGATGAATAAGGCTTCGAAGGGTGATGGAGGCGAGAAAAGATTAGGGTTTTGATTAATGGATACAGAACGTAGGAATAAAATATTACGAACGTTGAAAATATGGGTAAAGTGGTAATATTTTTAGAAATATTTATTCCATAAATACAATAAAGAAAACTTTGTATTTTTTATTCCTTGATTTGAAGAAATATTTATTCCTCCGAAAATAATTATTCCGTATAATAAAGCAATTATATGTATGAATAAATATTTCATCGATAATAAAGTGAGAATAAAACTTTTATACCCACCAACCAAATATGCCATTAGAACTAAAAAAAAGCCATCATAACCATCAAAGAAGAAGAGCTGTTGATTATTTTGGCTTCCAGTTGCTGAAACAACAGAATCCAGATGACTGATAAGAGAAATCAAATTGTCCAACTTTACTTTTTTTCTAAAAATTAAACTTGAATTCATCTAATTCAATATATTTGGAACAACATTACCAAAGGATAAACTATATAATTAAAAGAAAAGATTCTACCTTAATTTTAAGGTTCAAATTTTATGTTAGACTTAATTCACTAAAATTAAGGTTGAAAGAAATATCTTTTCATAATCTTTTTACAACTTAGCTCTGAATTTGTTGAATTTGATGAAAGCAAGCTCAATTTTCTTCAAAAAAATAAAAAAGGTTGAATAATTTCATTAGACATGTAGCATTGCTCAATAAAAAATATGAGACCATGATAAGTTCAAGAGTAGTGCAAAACACAAATGTAAATATCAGTTAATATATATCAGTATCAAATCTCCGATATCGATATTAACCGGTACTGAAAAATATGCCAATATACTGTCATATTGGCAAAATATTACGATATATCGGCCGGGGGATGAACGTCTCCTCAGCATATTTACGAGTAAAACTTTTTGCCAACAATTTAGAAAATCCGGGGAGGAGAAGTTCAGCCCTATTGAGCACTCAAGTCATTTTGGAAAATGAAGGTATAGTAGATGGGACAGACAGTCTACAATTTATCTTTTATTACTGATATGACTGTGATTGATACCAATACCGATATTTCATTCACACAGGGTAATTGATACCAAATGAAATTACTTTACCTCTTTGCCAATTTTTCCACTTATTGTCCCACTTTTAATGGAAGCAATCAGCTCAGCCAATTCATCAGGAGTAAGCTTTATTTCAGTAATAAGCACCTTCTCGTTCTTCATGTAGGCTGCAATATCGCCCATTATCCAATTAGCAGCCAGCTTCGCATCAGCACCTTTAGCTAAACTTGCATCAAAAAACTCTGCAACCTGAGACATCAAAAAAACTCTGCTAACTTCTTGCACAAATAACACATTTTGATTATATGAATTAATCACAACATTGATAAGAATGCTGACATGAATGAGTAGAATCGCAATAAAACATAAAATAAGGCATGATGAGATTTGTAAATGTCTAAAAGTGGCACATAAAAAATATAAGATGAGAGAATATCGTTGAAAATAATTTAGATATTTAAAACGTAGGCCAGAAGCGGCACATGTAAGGAAATGAGAGTTACTTGTGATTAGAGGAAATATAGGAAGATATATATCCAAAAAAACATAAAGTGATGTGATAAAAAATAATTTAAAATTCCTTGTGCTCTTCGGAGGATATTACACTAAATCGAGTAAAATGACGAAAATAAATATGTATAATCAACCTCATCTATAAGGAGGATATCACGAACTGACTCTCCACAAGCCCAAGCAATTCCAATATCGAATTCTAAGAAAGGATAAAGACGTATCTGAAATATGATCACTTTGTGATCCTAAGTCAGCTTAAACAACTTCCAGATCAAAATCTAGAAAGTTCCAAAAGATCTTAGAGCCGTCAAGTCTCAAATAGAATTCTTGAATGGCCAAATGTGTCTCTCTGTTCACCTATGGGCCTAGTTATAGCAAACTCAGCCCTACTGACAGCTAAAAACCAAATTACAACAATGCCCCTAGCCTAGAATTACAGCTGCTTCCCGCCCAAGCTTCAGTGGGCCTCAGCTGTGTTCAGCCATAGTTCAACACAGTGTGGGTGGGCCAGCCTGCTGAGCTCAGTAATTTGGTCCTCCGTATTCTGGGTGTGGTCTCGGCAGTTTGGCGCCTGAGTTTTGCAGACCAACTGTTTGGGTGCCTCACCGCAGTTCAGTTATCCATCCTACAAGTGGGTCCTCATCATGGTCCATGGAACATTTAAATTCCAATCAAGCTCTCTATGAAATTATGAAGAATAAGTTGATACCAATTCCGTGTTCATGAAAAGCAAGCACAAGCCTTCAAAGAGAGCTTGTATGGTCCTTCAAGTGAGGAAGCTCCTACATTCACTCAACGGCTAAGATTAAGAGTTAGGTGGATAAATGATAGAAATTAAATCAAGTGATTTAAATGGTTATTCAGTTTCTGTCATTCATCCATTTAACTTTTAATCCTGGTCGTTGAGTGAATATGGGAGCCAATTCACTAGAAAGATCACAATATTACTCAGCCTTCAAATGCTATGTGGTCATACACATAAGGCTAATAGCAATAGTTGAGGATTGAAGAACCTACAGTCACATCATTGGCAAGGAAAAGAACATCCTGCATGCTGAGTCCCATTTTCTCATATCGGCGTCGTTTCATTTCTGGAAGTTCTGGCAAAGAATCACGAACATTGTTGATGTAATCCTCAGTTAAAACTACTTCTGGAAGGTCTGGCTCAGGGAAATATCGGTAATCAGAAAGTCCTTCCTTCTTTCTCATTGTTACTGTTTTCTATAATAGCAGAACAACAGAGTTTTAAGGAACAAGTAAGAAACTGTGAAACAACCAACTAAAACAGAAGAACGAATTGCAGAAACCTGTGTGCCCTCCTCCCAGAGACGAGTTTCTTGCACAATAGAATCAGCCTGGCCTTCGCTATGAAGACGCACTTGTCTTGAGAGCTCATAATCAATCGCCCTATTGATTGCTGAAAATGAGTTCAAATTTTTGATCTCAACCTACGAGTAGTATTGAGGAAAGTGAATAAGTTGCAAGCATAGATAAAAATATTAGTACCAATATTGGTTATGGCCATATTAACATTGGACATATTGAATAATACGTATCGATATTTGATATATTAAAAAAAAATTCTAAAAATCATAAGTTGACACAACTATATTAGCCAAATATTTGGTATATTGATTGATATTTTGAATATCACTGATATAAAAACATATTGCAATATTGTCGGGTTATTGGGATGTATCAATATTGGAGAGCCGATACCGATACATATTAGCCAATATTCCTCTCTAAACATCATTCTAGAACATGATCCATACTTGAGATGATAATACAAATTCCATAAATTATAATAAGATAACATCAAAACTTAATAATAATGGTCTTCCAATTTTCCTTTTTTTGGAAAGATAAGAATTGGTTTTGCCTGTTATTAATTAGCTGATGATCATTAAGAGGGAGATTAAGTTGACAGACATCATGTTCACCTTGCCAGCTTATTAAAAGTCAACTCTAATATATCAACCATAGATGAAAATATCGGTATTTGATATATCAGAAGTAAAAAAAAAAATTAAAATAAAATTATAAGTTAAAAGGACCGTAACATCCAATATATCGGCCAATATATCGCAATATGGTTATGGTGTTAAAAAATACCGGTATCGGAGGCTCTAATATCTATACATATTAATCAATATTTGCATCAATGATATCAACCACAACAATAAACTAGACCTGTTTGGCTTGTGTGATATAATTGCATGTTCAAAAGTAACATCATAATTACATAATAGATTTTGTTAATTGGTCACCTCAATTTATCAGATATGTCGTTCAGATGAGCTTCAAATTGTAGATTAAGAAAAGGTGCCCCTTAACAATTCATTCAGCTTCTAAACATCGTAAGTTGTTTGTTAAAAAAAACTACTTCAGCTTAACTTCAACTTAGTGTTAGGAAATTTTGGGAATTTGCCAAATGACAAGGCAATTCATGCATGAGGCTCCAATATTTGTGAGGTTTGGGAAAGATAAGATGTTCATAGTATCACCCATATACCACAGATATGTTGTTTCCATGATTTGAATAAATGGCCCCCATGTAACAATGAAGAAACTCCGCTGATTTAGGAGTAGGCCAAATAGGAACAAAACAACAATAAAATATAATCAAAGTCTACTTACCTGAAAAGCATGGGCAAGGACACAAGACAATACCAATATGCTAATACGCAATTTTTTAGAAATAAGGACATGATACGCTGGAAACATATTGACCAAAATAATAACTTATTATTTTTTATATTTGAAAAATAATAAAAATCCGACCGAATATGTCTCAAACGTGTCCAAAAAGTATTAGAAAGTGTCAAAAATTTTAAAAAATATATAAAAAAAAAAGAAATTACAAAATGTACAAGTGTGTCAGGTACTAATACTTTAGCGCCGGAAGAGTATCCAAGTTTCTTAGCTAGTTACCTTTGTTCCAAAGTCCGATTGCCCAACTAGTTATTATAGTAGAACAATAATAATGATATAATTTAACAAATTAAATTGAACAATGTAGCAATTTTTATATATTATCACCATCAATATTTTAACATTACTATTTTACACTTTACAATTTCTAAAAGATACAAAATATCAGCAAAAAATCTGACCGAACATGTCTCAAACGTGTCCAAAAAATGTGTTAGAAAGTGTCAAATATTTAAAAATATATAAAAAATTTAGACACACGTCCGGGTGTGTCGGGTACTAATAATTTGGCACCGGGAGAGTATCCAAGTTTCTTAGCTAGTTACCTTTGTTCCAAAGTCCGATTGCCCGACTGGTCGAACCGACACATTCACGTCACAACGAAGCGAACCTTCTTGCATATTCCCGTTACTCACTCCCAAATACCTGACCAACCTCTGCAATTCTGCTCCATACTCTGCAGCTTCAATCCCACTTCTCATGTCTGGTTCAGAAACAATCTCAAGCAAAGGAACTCCTGCACGGTTTAAATCAACCTACAAAAGAACATTAATTGGGGGAAGTGAATAAAGAAACAATCTTTATGTTATGTTAAGAAGAAATTCAAAATTTTAAGGAGAACTGTGGTTGAAATGGGGGATGTAAAAAATAACATTAACACCAAGCATGATCGTAGGGCTGCCCTTAGACACTGAGTTTATTTTGCTTGCTATCTTAATCGCGGCGTCCATTGGTTTTAGTTGTCCTTTTGATGCGGTCACCAATTGCAAATAAACAGTCAAATTCTTTCCAAGGAATGGCATTCAAGGTTCAGCATTTAATAATGGGGAAGTTCCAACACGAGGAGTCATTAATCCACTGCCGAGTCCCAAAGCTGGAATGGCAGATCCTCTTCCCACAGCTCCCCTTTATATGTAGAGTTTGATTCCATTTATTAGAAAGAAAAAAAGAAAAAAGAAAAGAAACAGAGAAGAGAGAAGAAGAGTGTAAGGTTGTAAGCTTTGGCCATTTTAAGAGTGTGATGATCTTCTTGTTGGTAAGTGCCCAACACCTTGGTGAGTGAGTCACTAAGCAAACTTTTAGAGTTGATAATCCTCTATTGATGAGTAAAGTATAACACCTAGGTGAATGATTTCCTAAAAGACCATCTAAAGGTAGAAGTAGTTCCCTTTGATGGGTGAATGATTCTCTGAATACGATATCTTGTAGCAACCGATGTTATGCAATCTACCTCTTTTATTTTCTCTTTTTATTATTATTTGTTGTTTGTAAATTTATAGTAGTTCCTTATGTATTTTGTCCTGCATCACCTTTGCATGCCATTTTTGTTTCGGAAATACACTGTTCAAACTACCAGTACAGTTGTCATTCTATGTTAAGTTAACAAATCTTGTTTTCAACAGTATAAAAGATGGACTCATAAGTGATAAGTCAATCATATCTAGCCCTGCAAGCAGTCTAATGCACAAGAATCCCACATTGCAGTGTCTAAGAATAGTCAAAAACAAAGTTACCACACATATTTGTATAACAATTTATAGAATATTATAATCAAGAATCATATTCACTATGTCGTATGAATAAGCTGGAGTTCAAAAAACCTCATAACTATGGTCAGAAGTATGTGGCCTTTCCATGCATTACCAAGAGGTTGTTTCTGTGGTTTATAAATGAGCAATCTAACTATTGTGTCAATGCTCAATCTCATCTAACCCCATATAATGTAGGTCAAATACATCAATCCACTCTATGCACAATTGTTTCAAGAGATAAGCATAGTCTTCCCTCCAGTAAAACAAATGAATAACTTGATGTCAACATCAAGAAGTCTGAATTTTACCACCGAGACATTGTTTGAGCCACTTAAACATGAAAAAGCACAATGCTTCTAAAATCATATCAAGGTATCCAACAAAATCTCAACGAAGCTCCACCAAAGTCTAAGAAAAGGCGACATCAATGTAAAATGGCAAAGCAATTTACCCGAGAATGAGTACCATTATCTGAGTGTAGCAGTTTTCCAGCGTCCTCTTCCATATGGACTCTTGTTATGCCAAACCTCCTATGCCCACCACCTACTTCAACAGGGAGATCCAAATCGACGTGGCCACCTGTGGCTATAGGAATATCGAACTGAGATATTTGATAACCTTTTGGTAGATCAGGATAGAAGTATTGCTTCCGATCAAACTTTGAGTTCAAAGATATCTTGCAATTGAGTGCAAGGCCAAGTTTTACGGCAAACTCGATGACCTTGGAGTTCAAGACCGGCAATGAACCAGGTAAGCCCATGCAAACGGGGCAAATATTGGTGTTTGGTTGTGAACCATAGTTATAAGGGCAGCCACAGAAGGCCTTAGTCATTGTGGAGAGCTGGACGTGAGTTTCTATACCTATTATTGGTTCATAGTTTTTCCATAATTTATCAAGTGGTTCATTTCGGTTTTGGGTTAATACCTTGGTGTGGGGCCGTGGTTTCTCTTGTGTTACCATTTGGGATTCTGAACTCTTCGTCGTGCAATGCAAAATTCCATATCTTTTAGTGAATGATGGGGATGAGTGCAGAAACAATGGACGGATCTGAAATCCTCTGGTGAGTAAGGACACCATTTTATTCTTGATTTATTGCAACTTCAACATTGAATGATCAGAAATATAAGTCTGCATAATAACAAACCACATAACTGTTAGGAACCACTGATAACATTTATACACAAACTCAAAAAGAAGCACATAAGAATGTGTTCATCAGCAAGATTCTCTCTCCCTCTTACAAACACCATCTCAAAACCTGTTTTTCATGATCCAGATTAACAACAAAATGTAAAGCTTTATAAAGTAAAATCATTTCACGGATTGTTAAATTATTAGGGTATTTCACATTTTAATATATGGAATTAAACAGTATAATACATTTGGATCATATGCAGCGTTTTTTTCAAAAAACTTGGAAGCAGTTTTTCCCTCTTTAAATTTCTCTCTCTATTGTTATGAGAGTCGTACAAATTGTTTGTGAAGAAGTAAGTGAGTTACAGTTTTTTTTTTTTTTTTTCTGGAGGGCTATTTTTAAAGAAAGAAAAATTATTTTGGAATTTAAGAAACTCTCTTTCAATTTGAATTTGAAAAAATGCTCAACAGTAATCATAAGAAACTATATAGTAAAAATAAAACTGATTCTCTAATTATATAAATATTCTCTACATCAAAAAATAGACTAATTAAAAAATAACTTTCTAAATAAAATATAATAAAATCAGATAATCATAACCTCTAATCATTTTAATAAATTAAACTCAAAACTCAAAACTTTCAACTCAAGGAGTTCGACGTTGATAAGAGTCCTAAGCAAAATGATAAGAACTGTATTGATCAAAACACACAAAAGAAAAAAAAAAAGTTCTTCGTATTAACCGTGGTTCAGAATTCACTAGTCAAAGAAAAACAATGTCATATGCCATGGGCAAATTTGAAATTGCTTACTACAAAAGGATTTTCTTCGGTCATCTGAAAGCCAAGAGAAAAAAACAAGACGTTTTGAGTATCCGACTGATATATTCATAACGGAAGCTTGAGATTTGGTGAGAATACCCACAAAGAACTGATTTTGAAGTCTGCCCATGAAATTCTTCGCAACAGAGACAAGTAATCACGAAATATTGAGAGAAAATATGGGATTTTGGAAATTGCCCAGATATATTAGAGTATGAAATGACAGACAGCAAACGAAAATCGATGAACATGAGGAGAAAGCCGAAGAGAAATGAACATTAAATCTAGTTTAAACTAGAAGAGAGAAAGAGAGAGAGAGAGAGGAGCAGCTTCGATTGCGCACCTGTTTTAGACTTCAAGCAGCAAGCAAAGACCCCAGGTAGCCGCTCCCGCGCAGTCTCTGCCCACCGCCCCTCATCCGTTCGAAAAACCACCTTCCTCCGAGCGTTTTGCAATTTTGGATTACGCTTTTTCTTTTCTTTTTCATTTTTTTTAAAACATTCATTTTAATCAATTTATTAGCATTAATAAAAACATATAAAAATAATACATAGATCTCATCGATTAAAAATATCTCAGTAATAATTGCAGAATACCTCTGAGCCTTTTTCTTTTAAACACAGCATTTTCAGGAAATAAAACTCTGATTAATCGTAATAAATAAAATTTAAACAGATTTACATAAAAATGAATAATACACAAATTCTATTAAAAAAGGTTTAATAAGTGGCTGATAAATAAAATTTTTGGTTAAAGAAGCTTCTAAAAAATATACAGTGCACAAGAACTATTTTCTGTTCGAAGCAAATTTAAACATTAAGCTAAACTTAATTGCAGATTTTACTGATTAAGCCAACTTCAATTTAACAACGAATAAACTTCAAAGTGAACTAAATTTTCCATTGAGGTGGCCAACCCATCATAGAAATTACTTCAAATGAATTCAATTTGTCACTGCAATGTTCAAGCGTTTATCAAGTTTAACACAACTTACACAAAAATACTTCATGATCATGGGAAATGACCAAAAATACAATCTATAATCATTAAACGTATCAATCACTCATAATTTGGGTTAACAAACTCTATTTTAGGTCTATATACACTAACATTACATATATCATATGTTTTTAGATAGATTCAAGGCAGTGTCTATAATAAGTAAAAATGTTATGAAAAGATAAACTATTTACTGTATTGATTGTTTTAGATAACAAGCCTCATCCTCATTAACACTAAAGTGGGTATACCTTAGAGGTTTAAATCATATGCCACCCTATTCATGATCTAGTTTTTCATAAAGTTAGCTTTACCTTGGTAGTATAAAATATTATTTTTCTCGATAGTAAGATATTGAAGTTTTCTAATTTTAAATGTATTTTATAATATTAGTTGTTTAACTCTTTATAATAAAGCTTTATCATTAAAAATATGAGGCAGAATAACAGATTAGAAAACCTTGATACTTCTTTTTTTTCTACCCCCCTTTTTTCCCAACATGGTAAGCATATTGCTTGATTAGCTAAATAGACACAACAAATACCTTATTGTTCTCTCCATTCCTTTTATCTGCATTAGTTCTATCCCTTGATTTAGTAATTATATGCCTAAGGTTCAAGAAATAGTAATTTTCATGCTCCAATTAATTATTTTCACAATATTTAGATGTATTTTTGTGCTGATTTTTTACAAATTAGTTATTGGATGATTGAAACAAAACTATTTCTTTGATAAAGACATAATCCACTCAAAAACTTCACACACACATATATAAGTGAAAGTTAAGTATGCAATTCTATTGTAAAGCAACTTCAACATTGAATGTGAAAAATTATTTAGGATGGTCCCAAAAAAGAAATATTGTGCTGTACTTAGTGCTTGTATGCAAATTGAATCATTGGCTTTGATACCAATTGTAGGAAAAATGCACGGTTAAAAGGGGAGCTAATATTATATTTATATTGATATGTTTCTGGATCCAAATTAATAGATGAATTAAGGAGCTCTTGATCTTGCGTCGACAGGTTGAATTAAAGTGGGTCCGTTCTTTATTACTCCAAACCTAGATACTACACACCTCAGCTAACAAATAAGAGGTTAGAGGATTTGCGGGATTCACTCCCAGATATGTTATTTGACGCTTAAGTTAGAAATATGTTTTAACTCAGTAAAAAGATGGAAGGATGAGTAAATAATGTATGAATGTATATTTCGAGGGATTGAGTGTTAGAGAAGTACTAGGTTCCGGTGAATGCATTTGGTTGGAGAGCGGTTTTGAGATTGGGGATTGAGTTTCAATAGATGCGTAGCTTTGAAAGATTGAGGGCTGTACTCTATAGAAGATGCTCAATTACGAGCGACTTAAAGAATGGGGGTTGAGTTTCGATAGTGTGCTCAGTTGATGAGCAGTTTTGAGAGATAGAGGGTTGAGTTCTGGTAGTACACTCAATGGGTGAATGGATTTGAGAGAGAGAGATGTACGCGACATAGAGCGTGTAATATTCTGAATATTTCTAATTTTATTATTTTATGAGAATAAATTATTTGATTAGTTGTGATAATTATTT
>JAODPA010086321.1:8677-24878 GCA_025585075.1 Nepenthes mirabilis
GAGTAAAAATAGTTTAATGTGTCACTGATTCTTAAATTATTATACGAATTGGGGAGCATTTTATTTCTTTACTGCGGGTCAAATTTAAGCGAATCTGATTTTCTTTACTGTTAATCTAAAATATATATACTACAAATTATAAACAGAAGGTTAGAGGACGGCAAGAATGGTTCGCACCGTATATTTTTCGACACTCAAATTAAAAATCTTTCTCAAAGAATAAAAAGATGTTAGAGGATGCAATGAATGCATAGATGCATATAGTGGTGGATAGAGTGTTTGGATGCATTATCTGATAAGTGGCTTAGAAGTGCGTCCAATTGATGAGAATCCTGGAGGTGCGTCCGATTGAAGAGCGTTTTAGAGACATGCCCGCAGAAAGGCAACTTGGAAGTGCGCCTGGCAGAGGGAGTTTTAAAGGTGTGCCTGCAGATGGGTGTCTTAAAGGTGCATCTGGTAGAGGGATTGCTTGGAGGTGCGCCCGTAGAAAGACGGCTTGGAGGTGCACCCACAAAGGAGCAATTGGAGATACGCCCGGTTGAGGGGTGCCTTGGAGGTGCGCCTGGCAGGGGGCATTTTAGAAGTACACCCACAGAGGGACGGTTTAAAAGCGGAGGATTAAACCGCACTGATAGGCCAACATCTTGGTCACTTGAGCGGAGGGTTGGTTCTTGGACAACTCACTCCTAGCTCCAGGATGGAGCGTTTTTGGCTCCGGGACGGAGGGCTCCTGACTCTAGGATGGAGGCCTTATGGCTTCGGGATAGAATGCTCTCGGCTTTTCGGACGGAATGCTCTTAACTCCGGGATAGAGGGCTCCTTACTTTGGGACGGAGGGCTTGTGGCTTTGGGATAGAGTGCTCCTAGCTCTGGGATGGAGGGCTCCAAGCTTCCGAACAAAGTACTCCTGGCTCTCGGTCGAAGGGTGATTCTTTAATGAAAGGTAGACCTCTTGGAAGGAAGGTAACTCCTGGCTGGAGGGTAAGCCCCCTTCTTGGGAATATCGAGCTATTTGGAGCTTTTGTGGAGCTTGTTTTTCCAAACTTGAGGGTACTCAATTTTATAGTGTGATCCACAAATGTACTCTTCTTACTTGGGCAATGTGGGACCTTTCATTTTGGAAAAAAATTTGTTGGAATGGAGTTGAGCTGTGGGCCCGCTGTGCGGCCAGCCCCTTAGGTCCATGGCTGCTGGACTCATCATTAGCCCCCCATGCCGGGAGGTTTGAAAATTCAACCCCCGGCATGTCATGATGGGACATTGTTGTGCATGATTCTGTCAACTTAATGTTGATGTCGTCTTTCGACTATAAATGAAAAGGCTCTCTATACCTTACTTCACGAATCGTCTTCACCAGCCAAGTATTGTAAGAACTTGGAGCTGGTATGGAGCCCGCATAACCACAAGCCAAGATCAGTGGGAGTTACCCTTCCTTACTTGATGTTGATGATATGTGGATGTATTTGAAGTCTACCTTGGCTGTTGGAGAGTCGTTGAGGAGGCCAAGCGTTGATTAGCTTTCACCAATCAACCTGGGCAAGAGTGACTTATCTGGATGGACGGTGGTTGATGAGCCCCTTGGTGGACTTTGGTGCTGGAATGGATTGCTAGCATCAACTGTGAGTGGTCCAGCTATCAAGTAAAATTTGGGAGCTCACAGGATGAAAGCCTCGTGCTCTAAATTAGATCGCCTTACTGTGAGGGTGCATACTAGGAGGTCGAGCAGCGATGTGCCACCTTCTGGAAAAGTTATGGTGTATGCAATACTTACCTGGATTTGCCATGAATCATCGTCGGCACGTGAGTGGTGCTCTCGTGATCGGCTCACCGTACCGAGTGTACGGATGGTGTGCATCGCTTTAGAGGGTCTTTAGGGCATTTTGGTAGGTGCCTCGTCTTTTGGCCCCTATGCTACGTATGATTTGGTCCTTTATCATGGATTGGTTGGGCAAAGTGTTGCTGTCGTATTGGGTGGCCTACTAGCCAATGGTTCGGCTCCTGTTGTTGACCAATATTGCCTTGGGTGACCCAGATCGGTACAACACTTGGTTAGATGATATTTTCTGCGATGCAATGGGTGGCGGGCTGAGCACGTCGAGCCCCCATTGCGAGGATTGCCATAACTCTTGCGGAGTTTGCTGTTATGCAATGAGTCGATGAGAGGTATTGCAGTGGGATCAGCCTGCTGACTGGTGCACCTTACTTGAGAGAATTGTCAAGGCCAAGGACGACCCATGATCAAGGGAACGGCCGCTCGAGCCGACTTTCTCGTATCTGTGCCCTCTCTCTTTGAAATGTCGGTTTCACCTCACCGGGCCTATAGGGTTCAAAGCCAGCGCCTCCTGGCGGCACTTGGAGCGGCGTGGATCGTATCGCTTGGGCCTTCATCTATGCTTTAGGGCTTGGCCGGCCTTCTAGCCACTGGTAGGCCTCGTCGCTCATGACCGCTCAGGTCACGAGATCATTGAGCCACCGGATCTTTTACAAATGTTTGTCCGCTTTGCTGGCTTAGGAGTTGGAAGGTGGAGCCCCCAGCGCAACATCTTCGGTTGGACACGAGAAGTCCAAAAGTGAGCACTGGTACACATTTTGGGGCCAGTTGCTTGCTGGCACAGCTACCCAAGGAGGGGTCATCGCCATGGGGATGTTCCAAGCCGGTGCGATAGGATTCCCCTTCTATGGGTGGTCCTTTCTCAAGGCTTGTTGACACTGTTCTTGGTGGAGTCTTAGCGAGTGTATTGAGCTCTGTCGCTAGTGTCCATGATCTCTGGAGCCTCAGTTCGCCATAGTCTTTTGTAGCTTCTAAACCACAAAGGCCCATTTTGGCATGAGACAGGGCTGAAGTCGGACTGGCCGATTTTGGGATCCAGACTGGGCAACGGCCGAATTGGTTCTTGGCATCGGATTGGCTGCGGTCGGGCTATTCTTGGGCGCAGACTGGGAGCGGCTGGACTAGATTTGGTGTCAGTGGGTTCAGCCGAACAGGATCTTGTTCGATGGAATGGCTCTGGTCTCAACTAGCCCATTTGGAAATGAAACTGGGTCACCCGGACAGGATCTGGTGCTGAGCTGGACCATCTGGGCGCTGGAATGTTCGCAGCTCAGTCGGGATGGATCTGGCTCCGAGCTGGCCTATCTGGGCACTGGAATGGTTGCGTTGGCTGGACTGGTTTTTGGGCGCCGGCAGAATGGATCCAGGATCTGGATTGGATATGGGGCATCGGAATGGATCTGGGTGCCGCGAACTGGTTCTGGGGCCATGGCAGACTGGACCTGGGATGCCGGAATGGATCTAGGTGCTGGCGGACTAGTTCTGGGGTGCCGGCAGAATGGATATGAGAGCCAGATTGGATCTGAGGCACCTGAATGGATGAGGACTGATCCGGGCAGAGTGCCGGATAATGATTTCGGTCGTGGGATGTTCGTTAATGCTTTACAGAGCAGCCTGATGCCTTCCCTTGGGTGTTGGAGTGCAGAAGTTGGAGGGAAAGGCCCAGCATGGCGTCTTTAGACTGGCCATGTTGGGTCCTCGGGCCACACCTTTTGATTTAGCAAGGTAGTTCGCTGAATCGCAAATTGTCCGCTGACCCTGCACGAGACCTCTTTATGATCAGAGAGGTTATCGGCCGTCTAGAGAGTGGCGAGGGTGTCGCTACTATGGGCTTTGGCCTAGCTCCCTAGGATTAGGTTGATCTTTTTGTTGGGTGAACTCTCGAGTGGCAGTAGTCCGCGGACTCCATTGGAATAATGGATGAGGACTTTTGTTGGAGCGTCATGTCCGAGAGGACTTGGGGACGAGGACTTCTTTGAAGCGTCATGTCTGAGCAGTTGTTGAAGACGAGGACGAGGAGTCTAAGATCGTAGACGTTGACTCTATCAACGTAGGCCTGCTGATGGTCGTTTTTGTAGGTGGGTTGGTCGCCCACTCTGATTGGATGTTGCAGCGGCTGCAACTTCCCGATGGCAGGCCTGCCCTCTGACAGGCTAAGCATGCGCCTGTCATGGCAGGCGTAGGGCGTAGGTCTGGAGACCTACGCCCAGTAGGGTGGGCGGACACACCACCCACTTTGTGTATATATAGAGGAGCTTGTTGCCCTTGCGTGTGTGCTAGAACTGGGACATTTTTGAGTTCTTTGAGCCTAGAGAGAGCTGTGGGCAAGCTTTGTTATAAAGATAGAGTGAGATACACTTTGAGAGAGGAAGGTTGTACACTTGAGGTTATTTTCTTTCGTTAGAGTTTGAGTAGCCAACACCTGTAAACAATTCTCTTATAGTACATTTCTTCGTGGTTTTTCCCTTGGTTCAAGGAGGGTTTTTCACGTTAAAACTTGTGTGTTCTCTTTGTTCTCTATCGTTACTTTTTTTGCCGTCCGAGTGCTCTTCTCTGTGTGCTGTCCGAAAACTCTTGTCCACTCGGTCACCGTGCAGTCCGATTGCTTTCCGCGTTTTGCACCAACACTTTTCTCCGGGAGTGGGCCCCGTCGCTTGGATTATCCACAATACTGAGGTCGTCAGGCCGATGAACGGTTCCCTGGTGAATTGTTCCCTACGATTGGAGTCTCCAGCCCCTAGCCGCTAACATGCCAAGGGTAGATTGAGCATCGCCATGGCTACCCAAGGGGTCATCGCCATGGGAGGAGATTTCTCTAGCCGAGGTGCCGATTAAGGTATGATTATTGACCTTTTTGTCTTGTTATTGTGCGGTGGTTAGACTTTTTAGTCATTTTTCATAGATGGTGCTGATGATGCGTTTTTGATTCTCTAGTTGTGATACAAATTAGGGAGCCTTCCATTCCTCCGCTACGGGTCGAATTAAAGTAGGTCCTGTCTTCATCGTTGTTAACCTGAAACGTGGACACCATAAACTACAACAGGAGGTCAGAGAACTACAGGAATGACTCCCACTATATATCATCCGATATTCAAATTAGAAATCTTTCTTAGAGAATAGAAAGATGTTAGTAGAATGCGAGAAATGTATAGATGCATATAGTAGTGGATGGAGCGTTTGGATGCGCCAACTGATGGGCAGTTTAGAAGTGCGCCTGATTGATAGGCGTCTTGGAGGTGTGCTTAGTTAGGGGGCATCTTGGAAGCGCACCCGCAGAGGGGCGGCTTGGAAGTGCGTTTGGTTGAGGGGCACCTTAGAGGTGCGGCCGGTAGAGGGATGACTTAGAGGTGTGCTCGGTAGAGGGACGGTTTAGAGGTGCACTCGCAGAGGGACGGTTTGGAGATACGCTCGGTTGAGGAGTATCTTGGAAGTGTGTCTGGTAAAGGGGCGTCTTAGAGATATGCTTGCAAAGGGGTGGCTTAAAGGTGGAGAACTAAATCGCATTGATGGGCCAGCATCCTAGTCACCCTAGCGTAGGGTTGGCTCTTGGAATGTGAACTCCTGGCTCCAAGATGGAGTGCTCTAGGCTTTGGGATGGAGGGTTCCCGACTCCGAGACAGAGAGTTGGCTCCTTGATGGAGGGCTTGTGGCTTCAGAATGGAGGGCTCATAGTTCCGAGATGGAGGGCTTGTGGTTAAGGGGTAGAGGGCTTCTAACTTCGAGACGGAGTGCTCCTGGCCCTCCGGGATGGAGTGTTCCTTGCTCTGGGATTGAGTGCTCCAAGCTTCCAAACGAAGTGCTCTTGGCTCAAGGACGGAGTGCTCCTAGCTCCTGGATGAAAGCCTCGTGGCTCCGGGATGGAGGGCTCCATGCTCCTAGATGGAGTGCACCTGGCTCCTAGTCGGAGGGAGACTCTTCAATGGAGGGTAGGCCTCCTAGAAGGTTGGCAACTCCTGGTTGGAGGGTAAGCCCCATTCCTGGGAATGTCGAGCCATCTAGAGATTTTGTGGAGCTTATTCTTTCTAGCTTGAAGGTGCCTGGTTTTATAGTATGATTCGCAGATGCACTCTTCTTACTTGGGTAATGTGAGACCTTTTATTTTGAAAAAAAAATTCTTGGGTTGGAGTTGAATTGTAGGCTTGCTGTGGGGCCTAGCTCCTTAGGCCTATGGCTGTTGAACCCATGATACTTATATATTATAATATTTTAATATATTAAATATCAGTTATTGAATCATAACTAATTCAATGACTGAGAGGCCACATCGCACTGCTGCGCATTACAGCCCTCTAAAAATACAGTTTCTTTCCTTCTTCTTTGGTTTAACCTTGATGGATATACCAGTAATGGGCTAGTCCACGAAGAATGAAACGACCTAAGATCCTCAGTGGCCCATTTGAGCCTAGACGGTCATCACCAGTTGTTGACCGGACAAAATGCCAATGAGCTAGTGAAAACCCAAGAGCAGGACGGACTACTCAGTCCCAACACGGTCAACGCTTCCATTGACTTGAAGCATGACCAGTTGACCGGTTGAAGACTAGGCCTCATGCAGCCCAGGCCCAGATTGGCCCACAGTTCCATCCTCGAACAACAACGATCTTCTCCCTTAATTTTGTGCTCTCCATAGAAGGTAACCTTCATTATAACGGTTGCTTCCAGAATCAATGCGTATCCTTGAAGGAAGGCGCCAGAATCCTTTCCATATCTGTTGGAAATTTTAGAGGTTATAGAACGTAGAAGGAAAGTAATCAATCTAACAACCGTTACAGCCATAAAAGTTGCACACTAGAAAAGGCAACGATCCTAACAAAGTGCGGGTATCAAGCCCTTTTGTATAAGGAAGGCAGCTCTACACAGTGGCTATAAAAGGCTATGGAGTCTTCACTCCTAAGGCATGCTCTCACTTGCCTGCAAAAGCCTCCTCCTACAAAGCTATCATGCTTTTAGCATTCTAATGCTCTCTCTCTCTCCCTCACTCTCTTTGCTACTACGTTCCCAACGAACACAGTACTTAGAGATCTCGCTCTTTACAAGCGATTAAAGCCTCTCTTCTCATGAGAGAAATCCCACTGCCACAAACACTCATCGCATACATATTACATCCTTTTGTATCCATTTTCTTACTTCGAAGGCTGTTTACTGACTAGAGCGTCGGAGTATTTTCGGTGGGACAATATCCCACCGACATCTAACCTCTTATTCGCAATTGTGGTGTGCAGGATATAGACTCGATGGATGGATCTGGACTCAGACAGACGACTTGACCTGAATCTATTCGAAATTTGGATCCAAGATGCATTATTGGCCCGTCTGTGGGAAACTTACAAAAAGCCTACCAATTTTATTCCACTACCACTTTTAGTTTCATTCTCCAAGTCAGTTTTATCCATCATAATGGTGAACATTAGAGCACAAGCTAGTAGTCCCGCTAGAAATATGGCCTCACCTAACGAGGACCACTTTGTTGGTAATCTGGTCAACGGGGTGCCTGCACCTTTTTTTTAGAATTTGGCGGAGCATATGAACAATATGAACAAAATGTTCTAAATGCTCTGTGACCGCCAAGAGAATACGAAGTAAGGGGCTCTACCCTCTATAGTTCCTGTCCCAGCATCCAGGTGGGGAGGCCAGAAGGAGAAACCGACCAGGAATACCAAGAGGCCAGGCAACACTTAGGCTCCGGAGGCCTCACACGCCCAGAGTCGTCTAAGGCTCGAAGGACGTTTCGGTAGTGGGACTCCAGAGGAGAGTCTAGAGCGGAGGAATTCTCGATACTCTAGGGCTGAGACTAGGCCTCGAGCTCAGGAGGGAGTCTCTAAGATCGTCTGGTCCACTGGTGGGAGCAACTAGCCAGCTACACGCCACGCGGGAGAAAGAACGAAGTTGAGAACCTACATTAACTCCAAAAGATCTGGCAACACCACCTGGGCAGATTCAAGGGTGGAGAAGATTTGGAACCGCATGTTCAAGGATGACAAACACGCCATAGATCTGGACAGATCTCCTTTCACGGCTGAGATATTGAATTGTTCCATGTTGACGAAATTCAAGATGCCAACCCTTGACTCTTACGATGGGATTGTTGATTTTATAGATCACCTAGATCATTTTCGCACCCATCTGAGTCTCCAGGGGTTGGAGGATGCAGTAATATGTCGTTGCTTCCCACTCACTCTGAATGGTGACGTCCGCATCTGGTTCCATCGGCTTCCATCAGAATCGATCTGGAGCTTCCGTGAGCTCACTGGCTTCTTTCTGGCACAATACGCTTCCAGCCGCTAGGAAGAGAAGCAGTCATGACATCTCTCCCATATTAAGCAGAAGTAAGGATAGAATCCAAGATAATTCATGGATCGCTTCGTTACGGAAGCTAGAAGGATCCCGAGACTCATTGAGGAGATAAAGCTTCCATCAGAATCAATCTGGAGCTTCCGTGAGCTCACTGGCCTCTTCCTGGCACAATACGCTTCTAGCCGCTGGGAAGAGAAGCAGTCATGACATCTCTCCCACATTAAGTAGAAGCAAGGATAGAATCCGAGATAATTCATGGATCGCTTTGTTACAAAATCTAGAAGGATCCCTAGACTCATTGAGGAGATGAAGCTTTGCAGTTTCATCTCCGTGTTGACATACGGGGACTTCTTCAGAAATCTGGTGCACAAGAATCCGTAAACCTTTCGGGAAGTGGAATCTATCACAAGGGCCTATGTAGTAGCCAAAGAAATTAACAAGGCTAGCGTCCCGAAAGGACCGAATAGTCTCAATCTTTTTCAACCGAGGGAAAGAGGAAGCACATCGGTGGCGATTATTCTCGTAGGAAGCAGCATAGGACTGGAGCAAAGGGATTATAGGCCAATCAACTTGACACTCGTGACTGACACGCCCTCCAATGTCCTCATGCAGATCCGTGGGGAGAAATTTCTTAAGTAGCCGAAACCACTTAAGAAAGCGGAGGGAGGAAATCTAGCCAAGTACTGCGATTTCTATCGATTTTTTGGACACTCCACGGAGAACTACAAGTCGCTCCGGTGGGAGATCGAGGAGCTCATTCGGAGGGGCCACTTCACTAGGTTCGTCAGGAATTTTGGGCAGAGCTCTGGCACCTTAGGCGGGGAAGAACCAGAGCCTTCCCAACCATGAAATCGGGTCATAGTTGGAGTGGTCGATATGATCACAATTCGGCTAGTCAAGACCCTAGCGGATCACAGGGAGCAGCAAGCAGCGCATAGAAGACAACGTCATTAGCTTTAGTGATAATGACATTGACCATGTAATCTCCCCCCCATGCAGGTCCCCTTATTGTATTCGCATTCGTTTCGAATGGTAGCGTAAACTACAAACTGAAACGAGTTTTTATCAATAATGAAAGTTCAAGAAATTTACTTTATCTTGATACTTTTTTCAACTTTGATTTAACAAAGAGTCAATTGAAACCCACCGAAGGCTCGCTCTATGACCTGAACAACCAGCCAATAGCCGTCTAAAGAACGATCCAATTGGAAGTCACCCTGGACGCGTACCCAAGAATGGTGAATCGCACACTCACTTTCTTGGTCATCAACTTGCCTTCCTTATACAACGCTATTTTAGACTGTCCATACCTAACAGCGTTCGGAGCCGTCACCTCAATACCACATCTTAAGATGAAGTTCCCAACAGCATGCGGTATAGGTAAAGTGTTAGGTGAGTAAGTCACTGGGCGGACATGTTACACGTCCGAGATTGTTCCAAGTGGTGGCACAAAGGTAGCAGGAGAACTTGATCATTGAGATGAAGCAACCTTACAGCAAGTGCAATCTAGTGAGGTAACCGATCTAATCCTCTTAATCCGAAGGACTCGGAGAAGTGCATACAGATTAGGGGCTCACTCACTGGGACACAACGTGATGAGCTGATAGCGTTCTTATGACGGAATGCTGATATCTTCGTGTGGACTCCCGCTGACATGCCTGAAATTTTGATTGGAATAATGGTCCATAAGTTGGGCCTTGATCCCGATCGCAATCCCATCAGGTAGAAGTAGAGGAACCACTCTGTAGAGAAACTCATCGCTATTCGGGAAGAGGTGAAGAAGCTGCTAAATGCCGACTTTATCAAAGAAGTTCAGTACTCGGATTGACTCTCCAACGTTGTCCTAGTAAAGAAAAGCAATGAAAAATGGCAAATGTGCATTGATTTCACCGACGTTAATAAAGCCTGCTAAAAGACAGCTTCCCTTTGCCCATGATCAACCTGTTAGAGGACTCGACATCTGGACACGAGTTACTGAGCTTCATGGATGGGTACTCAGGTTATAACTAGATCCGGATGAGCCTAGAGGATGAGGAGCACACCTCGTTCATGATGGATTAAGGCACCTACTGCTATAAGGTCATACCTTTTGGTCTGAAGAATGTGAGTGCCACTTATCAGAAGCTCATGAATAAGATGTTCGAGAAGTAGATTGCCACAATATGGAGGTGTACGTTAATGACATGCTCGTTAAGAGCAAGACCACCAATGACCATATTCATTATTTAGCTGAGTCCTTCGAGGTACTCCGCGCGTACCAAATGAAGTTAAATCCTTCAAAGTACGTCTTCGGAATGTCCTCAGAAAAGTTCTTGGATTTTATCATCTCTCAGCGAGGGATTGAGACAAACCCGGAGAAAATCAAGGCCCTCACAGACATGACTTCGTCATGGAGCATCAAAGATATCCAAAGGCTAACTAGATGACTAACAGCATTGTCCTACTTGTTGGCAAAGTCGGGAGACAAGTACCATCCTTTCTATAAGGCTCTGAGGGGGACAAAAATAAACGGATTCTAGTGGATTGCAGAATGTCAGGTAGCCTTCGACGAATTGAAGTAGTACCTGGCCAATCCACCTTTACTAACATCACCCAATAACGGAGAAGAGCTGTACCTCTACCTAGCAGTGTCAGAGGTGGCTCTTAGCCTGTCCTCATACACCAGGACGCCGACTCTTAGCGGCCGGTTTACTATGTGAGAAAGATATTGACCAGCACACAGACACGCTACCCACGCACAGAGAAGTTAGCTTCGGCACTTGTCTTCTCCGCCGAAAATTGAGACCTTATTTCCAAGCTCATCTCACGGTCATTCTGACCGACCAGCTCCTAAAGAGCATTCTCCAAAAATTCAATATTTTCGAATGGCTGGTTAAGTGGGCTATCAAATTAGGGGAGTTCGACGTCGAATTTTGGCCCAAACCAGCCATCAAGGGGTAAGCTCTAACTGACTTTATCGTCGAGACCACAACCCCAATTTTTGTTGAACAGCCCACTGAGATGCAGAACAACACGGGAAAGAGTCAGAATTGGTTCTCAACACAGGCAGATTGTTTACGGACTTGGGCAGCGGTGCTGGAGTGATCATAAGTATCCCAGACAGGTTTGGGGTGAAGTACTCCCTTAAAATTGACTTCCTAGCCACCAACAACGTTGTCAGTATGAAACCTTGTTAGCAGAACTAAGACTAGCCAAAGAGTGCTCAGTTAGACGACTGACCGTTTACAACAACTCAGAACTGGTTGTTAACCAGGTCAACGGGAGTTTTGAGGCATACAATCCTCACTTACCTAAATACTTGGCTAAGGTAAAGGATGCCATTTGGAGATTTGACAAGTTAAACTTGGTCTACATCCTTAAAACTGAAAACTAGAAGGCCGACCAACTTGCCATAGTAGCGGCCGAAAATCCAGAGCAGTACTTGAGGGACATGTGGGAAGTCCTAAGCACTCCTAGCACTGAGAAACAGGAAGCAATGCAAATCTCTGATGTGGAGAACTAGATGATGCCTTATTAGAGGTATCTAGCAGACGGAGCATTGTCAAATAATGTGGACGAAGCCAAACGGATCAAGAAGACGACCGGCTGGTACACTATGGTCGATGGACGGCTATATCGCCGTAGTTACTCAACTCCGTACCTTTGGTGCCTTAATCTCGAGGAGGCCGACTATGCATTGAGCGAAATCCACCTTGGGATATACGGATCGCACATTGGCGGCAAAAATCAGGTGTTCAAGATCATGCGCTAGCGCTATTACTGGCTAACAATGAAGAAGGACGCCCTTGAATTTGTAAAAAAGTCTGAGAATTGCAAACTCCACAGCAATCTCCACCACCAGTTTCCCGCTAAGTTGAGGTCTTTTCAAGCTCCTTGGCCTTTAGCGCAATGGGGGCTCGATATTCTCGGCCCATTTCACATCATAATAGGGAAAAAGAAGTTCACCATCGTGGGTATTGACTACTTTACCAAGTGCGTTGAAGTCGCCCTGCTAGCCAAGATCACAGAGGACAACGCCTTAAAATTCGTCCGTCAGAGTATAGTCAGTAGATTTGGCGTTCTAGAGGTCATCGTGATTGACAACGGAACCCAATTCTTGGAAAAACGCTTCACTAGGTATTGCACTAGTCTATGTATCAGATTTGTCCACACTTTGGTAGTGTACCCGTAAGCAAATGGACAGGTAGAGATCACAAATCGTACGCTACTCCACGGTTTAAAGACCAAACTGGAGGACGTAGGGGGCTCCTAGGTTGATGAGCTACCCTCCATTCTATGGTCTTAGCGGATGACTCTCAAGGAACCAACTCGCGAGACATCCTTCAATCTTTGCTATAAGATTGAAGCAGTAATTTCGGTGGAGATCGGGCTTCCAAGTCTTAGGGTTGAAGCTTTCGACCCACAAGGTAACTTCCAGAAAATTGGGAAACACCTAGACTTATTAGAGGAAACCTGCGACGCAGCTAGAATGGGGACAGTAGCCTACCAGTAATGAGTTATCTGCTATTACAACAAGAAGGTAAAAGTGCGGCAATTTAAAATTGGAGACTTGGTCTTTCGAAGTATTGAGGTTACGGGCAAGACCACCAATTAGAATAAACTTTCCTCAAATTGGGAAGGTCCTTTTCTAGTATCAACCGTTCTGCGAAACAAAGCATTCAAACTCTGGACCTAGAATTGTAAATTAGTCCCACGGACGTGAAACGCGATCTACTTCAAGCGTTACTTCCAATAAGAGCATAGGTAGGTCATCCATGTTGTATATGTATGCATGTAATGAATATGTTATCATTAATAAAAGAAAAAGTCTTTATTGTGCCATGTTTTTCCTTTTTTTGTATGCATGTATGTATGATTTTGTAGGATAACACCGTTAAGCGATCTAGACTGCCTCTAAGTTGGACGAGTTTTCACCTATTTGTAACTAAACTCTAGTCATTTAGGCGGCTCATGAGTGGTCGAATTAAACCCTGGTCATCCAAGCAGCCCATGAGCGGTCGAATTAAACTATAGTTATCCAAGTGGCCTGTATGTGGTTGAATTAAACCTTGGTCATCGAGGCGGCCCATTGGCAGTCGAATTAAACCTTGGTCATCCAAGTGGTCTGTTTGTGGTCAAAATCTTAGGGGGCTTAAACAGCACATGTGACAACCTCCTTCGCAAGGAGATAATGTGATCAGTTAATGACGGTTGACAGGAGCAAAGTGCTCCATCCAAAAGCTGGCCACCGAAGTTCATACTTGGGCAACGCCGCCAAGACTCTACTCACGCACGAATATAGAACAGGTTGATACGATATCAGGATTTACCATGATGTCTTCTCTAGGATTTAAGTCCATCAAAGAGCACCACAAACGCCTCCAGTGCTGCAAGGGAGATGGCCAACTTGCGTACAATACACCAAGTCGGCCGGCTAATACAAGAATGAGTAATCGAAAGACAACAACAAAGGCAAAGACATAGGATATCATTAAAACTACTATTTTATTGATTGTGTCTATATATTTACAACTACATACAAAAAGCGCAAGGGTATAAAAGTCTACTATGGAGTAGAGCTCCGAGGAGGAGGCGGCAGTGGCCCCTGATCCCTTTGGGATTGTCCTACGAGGTTCTCGTGACGATTAGCAGAATGGTTTACGATGTCAAGGATATCAATTGGAAATTTAGGGTCAACCAGTCGTGCAAGGCATTGACTGAGGTTGACACCTTCCCACACCCGTGCCCACAGCATCTCAAAGACCTCATGGGAACGTATACGAGTGGACGACTCGTTCTCTAGCGATGTGATCTGTCCCGAGAGTTAGTCAATACACCTCACTGCCCGGTCAGCTTTCTCTCTAAACCTGGCATTCTCCTCTCACAGTCTGGTATTTTCCTCCTTCAGATTTGATAACTCAGATTGAAGAGAAGCTGTCTCCTCCTGGTGCTCTACCTTGAGTAGCTCCACATCTTCCTCAAACTAGGCGATCTCACTATCACGGTCTAAGATCCCTAGGTCTCGCTTGCGTAGTCCCTTGATGACCGCATCCATTATTTTTTCCTCCTGCAAGAACAAAAAATGTTAAGTAATGGCAATGGAGGGAGAAAGGAGAAGGAGAGTTGTAAAGGTTTATTTGCCGGACTCTATGCTCTGGCCTTAATCACGGAAGAAATTTGAGTAACGAAAAAAGCCATGGGAATGGAAGAAAGAAAGAGGCAGAACACTTAGAATATTTTTATGAAGGAAAGCATGGGAAGTTTGAAAAGAGATGGAAAAAATGCTTAAAGGAATGTGAACATTGGAGAAGGGCAACACATTGAAAAGGTGCGCCATCATTGTTAACACGTGCCGCTTTATGAAAGGGTGCAGTCAGATCAGATCCTTTGGCACATTAATTACCGGGATCGTAAATTCACCACATACTGACAAGTGGCAAACTTTTCGACTGACAGTTTAGCGGTATAATGGTGCATCGTTTCAATTCCCACAAGTTTTCTGGATTCAGGCCGTGGTGGTCAACGAATCTGGTCAACATTTTCCTTAGCAAGTTCTTCGGATTCCAGCCTTGGCGTTCAATGAATCCAGTTAACATTTCCTTCCACAAGTTCTCTGGATTCCAGCCTTTGCGGTCAACAAATTCGATTAACATTTCCTTCCACAAGTTCTCTAGATTTCAGCCTTGGCAGTCAGCAAATCTGGTCAACATTTCTCTTAACGAGTTCTTTGAATTCTGGCCTAGATGATCAACGAACCCGATCAACGCTTCCTTCACCAGTTCTTCGAATTCTATCCTAGATGGTCAACGAGTCCGATCAATGAACTTTTCAGCCAATTCTCCGGATCTTGACATTATGGTCAACAACTGCAAGCAACTCGATCGATAGACTAAGAGCATCTAGCTAGTTTCCTCACCAGGTCACCTCAGGCAGGTTACCCAGCCACTCATGTCCCATCTTGAATATGCTGGATGTCGGAGTCCCAGACCACCAGTATGGGGGGCTAGTGATGAGTACGCTAATAATGGGCTGCCCATGAAGAAGGAAATGGCCCAAAATCCTCAGCGTTCCATTTGCGCCTGGACGGTCAACGCCAACTGTTGGCCGGACAAAAGTCCAATGAACTAGTAAAAACCCAAGAGTAGCATGGACTACTCAGTCCCAGGACTATCAATGCTTCCGTTGACCGAAAGTATGACCAATTGACCTGTTGAAGACTAGGACTCAAGCGACATAGGCTTAGATTGGCCCATGTGTCCGTCCTCCAGTAGCAACGGTCTTCTCCACTAATTTCGCGCTCTCCACAGAAGACAACCTTCATTGTAACGGTTGCTTATAAAATCAATGCGCATCCCTGAAGGAAGGCGCCAGAATCCTTTCCCTGTCAGCTAGAAACCTTAGCGATTATAGAACGCAGAAGGAAATCAATCAATCAAATGACCATTACAGCTATAAGGGCTGCACACCAAAAAAGATAATGGTCCCAACATAGTGCAAGTATCAAGCCCTTTTATACAAGGAAGACAGCCTTACACGGTGGCTATAAAAGGCCATGGAGTCTTCACTCCTAAGGCACATTCTCACTTGCCTGCAAAGGCCTCCTCCTGCAAAGCTCTCACGCTTTCAGCATTCTAATGCTCTCTCTCTCCCTCACTCTCTTTGCTACTACGTTCCCAACGAATACTGTACTTAGAGATCTCGCTCTTTACAAGCGATCAAAACATCTCTTCTCACGAGAGCAATCCCACTCCCACAAACACTAGTCATATACATATTGTACCCCTTTGCATCCACTTTCTTACTTCGAAGGCTATTTACTGACTAAAGCGTTGGAGTATTTTCGGTGGGGCAACATTCCGTCGACTCCTGACCTTTGGTTCGTAGTTGTGGTGTGCAGGATTTAGATTCAGTGGACGAAGTTGGACTCAGACGAACGATTTGACCAGAATCTGTTCGAAACTTGGATTCAATATGCATCAAACCACAATGTTTGAATTAAATCTACATGCTCGAGACTTGTTCTGAGACCCGGTAAATGACACACACTAATATTAACTTTTTTTGAATATAAATATTTGAATTTTTTAATATTTTATA
>JAODPA010086332.1:7554-24876 GCA_025585075.1 Nepenthes mirabilis
AAAATATAGAATATATAAATACTTATTTAATGATATAAGATATCTAAATATATTTAATATAGAAATTTGACAATTAAGAGACTTACTAAAAGGTTATTGATTTTGTACTTTACTAACGACTCCATGGTCACACCAATTAAATTGATTAATTGACCATGTGTGAATCCGTATTGATCAAATAGGTAAATAAAAAAAGATTATAAGTTTTTTTTATAGATTATATTTTGCTAATAGATTTTACAAGATTTAGTTGAAAATGTTAATAGTGGATTTCAATTGGACTTTAAGCACTCTGTTACTTCCTATGGACTTGTATGAAAGAATTCAATTCATGCAATTTTTGGAGACAAATAAATCTAACCAACTACAGGATAGTTGTGTCTCATAATACACTATATATGTCATGAGAAATGATATGCAACCACCCTTAGGACATTCTTTAGCCATGCGACATCTAATTTATTAATAAGCTTTTATATAAGCCAAATAATATGGAGAGATAGATAGTTGTAATGTCAAATCGGATGGTTTAGGATTGTCCTAAAGATAATCACATAATATTAGTGTTATGTAATACCCTTTAGCCTCTCTCTCCGCCCCACTAACCCTAGCCAAAAAACTAAGTTTCAAAAAATAAAAAATAGAAAAAATAAATAAAATCATTGGGATAGATAAAAATTATAGAAATTATTGTCCATGCGTATGATGGAAAATTAACTCAATACGTATGATATTTTATTGTGAACTCAAGGATTTCTAATCACTATCAACCACTTGGTATGAGACCTTTCGAGGAATTCTAGGGTATAGTTTATTATTGTAAAGTTTGAAGGAAAATATAATGAGTGAAAAATAAAATTAAAAGAAGATTTCTGACTTGAGTGTCTGAGTGTCAACGGGGGATAGCCCCCCGTTGACCTTTGCCCTCTTGTTTGTGATTTGTGTTATGCAGGTCTCAGGTTATCAGCAACGAAATTCGGACCTGAGCCAAATCGACCCGCAACGGAAGATTGGAAGACTCCCTAATCCGTACAACAACCAGGGTCTATGTTGAGATCCAAAGTGATCTGAACTGCTCTCCGGATTTGAGTACTTCGCCAATCAACGGATCCGGCCAACAAAGATTTTCAGTTTCGAACTGCTCTCTGGATTCGAGCGCTTCGCCGGTCAACAAATTCGGTCAACAAAGATTTCTGGCTCTGAAATGCTCTTCGGATTGGAGCACTTCACCGGTCAACGGATTCGGTCAACGAAGGTTTTCGGCTCTGAACTGCTCTTCGGATTGGAGCACTTTGCCGGTCAACGGATCCGGTCAACGAAAATTTTCAGCTCTGGAATGCTCTTCGGATTCGAGCATTTCATCGATCAACGGATCCGGTCAACAAAGATTTGCAGCTCTAAACTGCTATCCGGATTCGAGCACTTTGCCGGTCAACGGATCCGATCAACGAAGATTTTCGGCTCCACACTACTCTCCAGATCGAGCACTTCGCCGGTCAATGGATTCGGTCAACGAAGATTTTCAGCTCCACATTGCTCTCCGAATTTGAGCACTTCGCCGGTCAACGGATCCAGTTAACAAAGATTTCTCGCTCTTAACTACTCTTTGGATTCGAGCACTTCGCCGGTCAACGGATCCGGTTAACAAAAATTTTTCAGCTTCACACTACTGTACGGATTCAAGCACTTTGTTGGTCAACGAATCCGGTCAACCGCCATATCCGTCTCTGCTTTGCTCTCCGGATTCAAGCGCTCTTGTCAGCGAAACCAGGCAACATAGATCTCCGGTTCCGTATTGCCCTCTGGATTCGAGCACTGTGGTAACTAGATCCGGTCAAACGGCTTTTTTGACTCTGCACTGCTTTGCGGATTCGAGCGCCTGGGTCAACAAAATTGAACAACCATATTTCCGGCTCGGTTACACTCTCTGGATCAAGTGATATGGTTAACCAAGCTGGTCAACCATTAATCTGGTTCCTTTCACTTTCCAGAGTCAAACTTTCTGGTCAATGAATCTAGGTCAGACTTGAAGAGACAATATGACCATCTCGTCCATCATGAACATGCCAGAGGCCGAAGATTCGGTTTACTGGCATGGGGGCTAATGATGGGTCCAGTAACCATAGGCCTAATGAGTCAGGCCTTGTAGCAAGCCCACAATCTAATATAATTCTTTCAAAGTAAAAATCCCACATTATTTTTGTAGTAACAGTGCATTTGCAAATCTCATTATAAAAGCAAGCACCCTCAAGTTTTGGAGGACAAGCTCTACAAGTGGGAGAAGCTCGAAGAAGCTCCGGATGGCTCGGAGAATGGCGTAGCTGTTGCTGGCCAATCTCCAATGAAAGCAAGATGGCGGTCAGGAGGTCATCAGCCCTCTTCCCTCCAGGAGACTATCAAGGCCAGTGGCCTTCCGCCGCTAGGAGGCTATCAGCCCTCCTACCGTCCGGAGGACAGCGACCTTCCGCCGCCGGGGGATCTCAGCTTTCCTCCAGTCTGGAAGCCATCGGCCTTCCGTCGTCAGGAGGCTCTTAACCCTCCTCTTGTCCGAAGGCCATTAGCCCTCCACCAGCTAAGAGGCTGTCAAACCTCCGCTAGCTAGGAGGCCATCAGCCCTCCGCCGGCATGGAGGCTCTCGGCCCTCCTCCCGTCCGGAGGCTCTCGGCCCTCCTCCCGTCCGGAGGCCATCGGCGCTCCTCCCCTCCGGAGGCCATCGGCCCTCCTTCGGCCCAAAGGCTCTCTACCTTCCTCCCGTCCGGAGGCCATCGGCCCTCCTCCAGCCCGAAGGCTTTCAACCCTTCTCCCGTCCGAAGGCCATCAGCCCTCCTCCAGCCCGGAGGCCATAAGCCCAGAGGCCATCAGCCCTCCTCACGTCTGGAGGCCCTAGGCCGTCCCCCCGTCCAGAGGCCATCAGCTCTCCTCTCATCCAGAGGCTCTCAGCCCTCCGTCCTGGAGTCACGAGTCCTTCCGACCCGGAGTTAGGAGCTCACTGCTTAGGAGTCAGCCCTCCAGTTAGGTAACCTGGATGTTAACCCCTCTATACTGTTTAGTCCTCTTCTAAGCCGCCCTCCGCGGGTGCATCTCTGAGCCGCCCCTCTGCCGGGCATGCCTCTGAGCCGCCCCTTTGCCGGGCGCATTCATGGAGCTTAAGCCTCCCAATCATCCTCTCACACTCCCCTCATCGCTGCATATTTGCACTCCTGCCGTATTTACCTTTAAATGTACATTCCTCGGTTTATTGCGGAAGATCTCTGACTTGAGCATCGGAGTGTTAAGGGGGGATTGGCCGCCGTTGACCTCTGACCTCCTGTTTGTGATTTGTGCTGTGCAGGTCCCAAGTTATCAGTGACGGAAACCGGACCCGATTCAAATCGACCCGTAGTGGAAGATTGGAAGGCTCCCTAATCCAGAGAACAACCGGAGTTTCCGGAGAGCCTCTTCCTGACCGTCTGCACTGGTCAGAAGATGTAATATTGGGGGCTTCGTTGATCAACTTTCAAGCGATACGAGAAAGTTAGCATCCTCAGAGGATCAATCGACCTGACGACCTAAGGACCCAGGCGAACACCAGTATCTATCTCATCAGCCTGGTGACCTCAGTATTCGGAAGGATCCGAGCGATGGGGCCCACTCCTGGAGAAATGATTGATTCGGTTCTAGGGAGCTTGGCCAAAGCGGCCTGGTCGGGCTGCAAAGCTTCCCTCAAAACTTACGCTTTGCTTCTGTTCTTTGCTTTTCAACTAAATAGAGCATCTCGAAGCTCTACAGAATGTAAAAGTCCTCCGACACTCCATCTCTCATTCGGCCGGTCTGTAGCAGTTTTCCAGACTGAGCTCTCCGGTGTTCTAGTCGAACTGAGGAGTATTCCGGCGTTCCAATCGGATTGAGGAGTGTTTCGGCTCTCCAACCAGCCACCTTTGTTGCCAGACTTTCTCTGGCCTGCCGGAGCTCTCGCTGCCAGATCTTCTTTGGCTTGCTGGACCTCCTGATTGCCAGATTTATCTGGCTTGTTGGAAATTATCGCCAGATCTTCTCGGTCCTACCGTAGCTCCTCATCCCCAGATCTTCTCTGGCTTGTCGTAACTCTTCGCTGCCAGATTTTCTCTGGCCTGTCGGAGTTCTCGCCGCCAGACCTTCTCTGACCTGCTGGAACTTTTGCCGCTGAACCTTCTCTGGCCTATCAAAGCTCCTCGCCGCCAGATCTCTTTGGCCTGTCGGAACTCATCGCCAGATCTTCTCTGTCCTACTGTAGCTGCTCATTGCCAGATCTTCTCTGTCTTTCCGTAGTTGCTCATCGCCTGATCTTCTCTGTCCCACCATAGCTTCTCATTGCCAGATCTTCTTTTGCTTGCCATAACTCTTCTCTGCCAAATCTTCTCTAGCCTGCCGGAGCTCCTCGCCGCCAGATCTCTCCGGCCTGCCGGAACTCATCGGCAGATCTTCCAAATCTTCTCTGGCCAGCCGGAGCTCTTGCCGCCAGATTTTCTTCGACTTGATCTTCACCATGTAGCATCGCTTCAGTCGGTAAGCTGATCCCGCTTTTACCCGTTGCATGGCAGCAGATCCTGTAAAAGTTATGGAAAACTTGCAATGGGGGCTCAACGTGCTCGACCCACCACCCTTTTCATTGTGGAAAACATCATCCAGCCAAACGCTGCATCAGTTCGGGTCACCTGAGGCAGTATCAGCATACAATAGGACCAGAACCACTAGCCAACAGGCTACCTAGTGCGGCAGCAGCACGCTACCCAACCAATTCATGGCGAAGGACCAAGTCCCACGGAGCATAGGGGCCATAGGCCAAGGCGCTTGCTAAATCGTCCCGACGACCCTCCGAGGCGGTACACGCAGACCATGCGATCGGAGCCTTAGGCGGGTCCCGAGGGCATAGCATGTCGTTCGTCGACAAACACCTACGACTATTCCACGCTGAATCCAGGTAAGTCTTGCATACTTCATATCGCTTGCTTGAATCATGTTTTCGTTATTAGGATAGTAATATTATCTGCTCATACGAGTGATTATATAACGCTGCATAAAATTATGCGACCTAGACTGCCCCTAAGTTGGGCGGGTTTTCACCCGTTCGTAACTAAACTCTGGTCATTCAAGCAACCCATAAGCGGTTGTAATTAAACCTTTGTCATCCTGGCGGCCCATGAGCGCGGTCGAATTGAACCTTGGTCATCCAAGTGGCCCGTAAGTGGTTGAAGTAAACCCTAGTCATCCAGACGGCTCATTGGCGGTTGAACTAAACTTCGGTCCCGTCTCCGGGCGGCCCATGTGCAGTCAAACTCAAAACCATAGGGGGCTTTCTAGCATGCGTGCGACGGCCTTTCCCAAATGAGATAGCACCATCTGTCAGCGACGATCGGCAAACTAGGATCAGACGCATGAAAACTACGATGTCATCAAATAGGACTGAGCATTGACAGTACATGCGGGTGGCGTTCTAGGCTAGCAAAAGCCCGGTAACGATAGTTTCAAAGCTTACCCGACAACCTCATCTTCTCAGCACCACGACCTCCTCTTGGCAGGAGCGAGCGCAACCAACTAGACGCGTTCTTCCAAGGCCAGAAGGCTTAGACGACAACCGCATCTCCTTAGGGCCACGACTTCCCTTCACGGGAACAATCAAAATCTAGCCCAAATCATCGCCAGTAGCCCTGGCGCTCCACTAAAAAGCAAAGCGGCATCCTCGAAGAGGGAGTCACTGAGATCGGAATCCCAGGCTTGACCGTGGTCACGGTAGTGGCCCATTTGCTCGACCCGAGAGCCAAAGGATCCCTAATTCCAGCAACTGAGCTTTCCGGGGGATCCTCACTCCCAATCCCATTGGCCGACTCGCCAACAACAATGCACGACGAGAAGAACCCTTCTAGGGAATGTTAGGTGCATCCTATTGTCACAGTTTGAACGATCAGCTATGTCAAGGTAAGTTGCCTCCAGACCTCATGAAGCGCGTCCTTACAGTGAGGAGATTCGATTTGGAGTTTGGGATCTTCCCTTTGCGCGCTCCTGGATCTTGCCTGAGACTCGAACGGCTCACTGTGGGCACCGGTCAACGAAGATTTCCAGCTCTGAAATGTTCTTCGGATTCGAGCACTTCACCGGTCAACGGCTTCGGACAACAAAGATTTTCGGCTTTGAACTGCTCTTCGAATTTGAACACTTCGCCGGTAAACGGATCTGATCAACAAAGATTTTCGGCTTCAAACTGCTCTCCGGATTCAAGCACTTCGCAGGTCAACGGTTCCGGTCAACAAAGATTTTCGGCACCACGCTGCTCTCCGGATTTGAGCACTTTGCCGGTCAATAAAAATTTTTGGCTCTGAAATGCTCTCTGAATTCGAGCACTTCGCCGGTCAACAGATCCGGTCAACAAAGATTTTCGGCTCTAAACTGTTCTCCGGATTCGAGCACTTTGCCGATCAATGGATTCGGTTAACAAATATTTCTGGCTTCGAACTGCTCTCCGGATTCGAGCACTTCGCCGGTCAACGGTTCTGGTCAATAAAGATTTCCTGCACCACACTGCTCTCCAGATTCGAGCACTTCGCCGGTCAACGGATCCGATCAACAAAGATTTTCGACTCTAAACTACTCTCCAGATTCGAGCACTTGGCCGGTCAACGGATTTGGTCAACCAAGATTTTCAACTCTGAACTACTATCCGGATTTGAGTACTTCACCAATCAACAGAGCCGGTTAACTGCCATGTCCGTCTCCGCTTTACTCTCCGGATTCAAGTGCTCTTGTCAGCGAAACCGGTCAACATAGATCTTCGGCTCCGTACCGCCCTCCGGATTCGAGCGCTTTGGTAACCAGATCTGGTCAAACAGTTTTTTGAGTCTGCACTGCTTTTCGAATTCGAGCGCATTGGTCAACAAAACAGGACAATCATATTTTAGGCTCTGTTCTGCTCTCCAAATCAAGTGATGTGGTGAACCATCAAGTGGGTTCCTTCCACTCTCCAAAGTCAAACTTTCCGGTCAATGAATCCAGGTCAAACTTGAGGAGACAACAAGACCAGTCTCCTCCTATCATGAACATGTCGGAGGCCGAAGATTCAGTCCATCGACATGGGTGGCCAGTGATGGGTCCAGTAACCATGGGTCCAATGAGCCAGGCCCTGCAGCAAGCCCACAATTCAATATAATTCTTTCAAAGTAAAAGTCCCACATTGCTTTTGGAATAATAGTGCATTTGCAAATTTCAATATAAAAGCAAGCACCCTCAAGCTTCGAAGGACAAGTTGGAGAAGCTCGAAGAAGCTCCATGAGGCTCCGGATGGCTCGAAGATTGGCGTAGCTGTTGCTAGCTAATCTCCAACGAGAATAGGATGGCGGTCAGGAGGTCACCAGTCCTCTTCCCGCTGGGAGGCTCTCAAGGCCAGTGGCCTTCCGCCACCAGGAGGCTATCAGTCCTCCTCTATTCAGGAGGCCAGTGACGTTCCGCCGCCGGGGGTCTCTCAGCCCTCATTTAGTCTAAAGGCCATAGGCCTTCCGTCGCCAGGAGGCTTTCAACCCTCCTCCAGTCTGGAGGCGAGCAGCCCTTCGCCAGTCAAGAGGCCCTCAGCCCTCCGTCAGTCCGGAGGCCCTCGGCTGTCCTCCCATTTGGAGGCCTTCAGCCTTTCGTCAGCTCGGAGGCTCTTGGCCCTCCTCCCGTCCGGAGGCCATCAATCCTCCTCATGTCCCAAGGTCCTAGGTTGTCCTACCTTCCAGAGGTCATCAGCTCTCCTCCCGTCCAGAGGCTCTCAGCCTTCCGTCCTAGAGTCACGAGTTTTTCCGACCCGGAGTTAGGAGCTTACTGCGTAGGAGTCAGCCCTCTAGTCAGATAACTTGGATGTTAACCCTTCTATGCTGTTTAGTCCTTTTCTTTTAAGCCGCCTTCCGCACGCGCACTTTTAAGCCGCCCATCTACTGGGCGCACTTCTAAGCCGCCCATCTGCTCGGCGCAACTCTAAGCCGCCCATCTGCTCTGCGCAACTCTAAGCCGCCTCTATGTCAGGCGTACCTCTAAGCCCCCCTTCGCGGGAGCACCTCTAAGCCGCCCCTCTACCGGGTGCACCTCTAAGCCGCCCTCTACCGTTCGCATTTATTGAGCTCAAACCTCCCAATACATCCCCCTCACACTCCCATTATCGCTACATCTTTGCACTCCCTCCATGTTTACCTTTAAAAGTGCATTCCTCCGTTTATTGCGGAAGATTTCTGATTTGAGTGTTGGAGTGTCAACGGAGGATAGTCCCCCATTGATTGTTGACCTTTTGTTTGTGATTTGTGTTGTGCAGGTTCCAAGTTATTAGCGATGAAGACCGAACCCAATCCAGATCGACCAGCAACGGAAAATTGGAATGCTCCGTAATCCGTACAACTGGGGACCCGGGACGCAACAAAACCATTTTCAAAGTATTCTAAAAATATGTTTTGTATTTTTTATAGGAAATATACTACAGATCTATTTAGCAGAGTTTTATTGAAAATACTTTTCAATACTTTGTATGACTATTTATTTGTATTTTTATATAAAAACTATACAACTAAATGCCGAACTACATCCATAGATATTGATAGAGTGCTGTAAGGGGGGTACTGTTTGAGTCTTTTTGAACAACTTGTATTTTATTAGTATATTTATATTTAAAGATCCATGGAAAACGAAATGAACACATTACTCTTGATGCATCATTGGATCCAGATTGCTATGCCAATTAGGGAGCTACTAGATCTTTCTTGGCGGGTCCTGTCTCCATTTATGATAACTTGGATCTTACACACCACAATAAATCAATCAGAGATCAGAGGACGGCGGGACTCACTCTCTTATGTATCATCTGATGTTCAAATTAGAAATCTTTGTGATGATGAGAAAGATTGGGGATGCAAGGAATTCATGGATGCGACAAGAAGGGAGGATTGAGTGTGGACTGGAAGATTAAGCTACTAGAGATGCGCTCGATGGGGAGCGGCTTGAGCGAGGGTGCACTCGTGGGCTGAGTTGCTTGAGAGAGAGGGTTCTACGTTCTTTCAAGAATGCTTGAGGGCAAAGATTGTCCTATCTCTTTTCTCGCAGGGATGAAGTGCTATTTATAGAAATAGAGCCTGTATGGTCTCTGCGGCTAACGTTGGCTGCCTTTGCAGATTCATTGAGTTGTTTCTGTGATCGTGCGTGGGGCGCATATGGCAACCATGGGCGCCAGGGAACATTCCTTCCCTTTTTAGGATGATGTTGTAGGTCGATGCATAACAATTGCCTTTCAGAGAGATTTGCTAGGCCATACTTCCATCCTGGGGTGATGCGCTATCATGGGCAATATTCCGGCAATATTTGCTAACTGTTGGGGTAGTTGCCGTGGCCATATTATGGAAAGTTCTTCTTGCTTGCTTGCGCTATGCTATTGGGGTTGTCGATGGCCACCTAGTAGAGGCAACCGTGGGTGGGTCATTGCGCCCAACCCTTATCACCCGTTCCTTGCTGAACAATTCCAGGTTGACTCGCACAGGCCTTTGACTCGACTATCCACATGATGGGCCTTGGACATCTGGGCTTCTCTCCTTGCAGTAGGCTGAGCTGCCCTCTGCCGTGCCTCCTGCGCCATGACCTTGGGAAAACATCCACTGGGCCACTGCTGCCCTCCACAGGCTGGGCTCTAGGCCAGTCTGCATTCTGCTGGACCCATCAATAGTCCCCCATGTTGGGAGGCCTGACTTGTCAACTCTCGGCATATTTATCGATGGGATGCTAGTTGCAGGTTTGCTCGCGTACTCCTCCCGACACTCTAATAATTTGCTGCACGGTGAAGCAGGATTTGATTCGCTGTCTACGACGAGATTTGGGGCAATTCAATCCAAATTGCAGTGCGAGGAGAAAGGCATGGAGCAGCCAACTGCTTCGGTGGAGCTGAGGGTTGAGGCATTGCTAGGAAGTATCGATGAGGGTGACAAATCATCCATTGAGGCAGATTCATAATCAAAGGCTGCTGCTATAAAGCCTGAGGCACATATGCACAAAGTCGTCATTGCAGTTGCTGGAAATTCTCATTTTTTCGGCACCAATTTTCTTTTAATGCCCCGTATGTCTTATCCTGAGCTTATACGTGCTGAAAATTTAAGGGTTGTGTCTCACGCAATATCCCTTTTTCTCCTCTCTTGTCCCATCTCTTATATTCCTGCATCTACTTCATCTCCTGCACTCATCTTCTCTTTTCTCTTCCTGTCCTCTCTCTTCTCCTCTCAAGCACCTCGTTGTCTAACACTCGCACCATTGTGGTCCTTGCCGCCACCGCTGTAAACTCCACTCCGATTCACAAGTCGTTGCTCCTGTAGGTATGTCATCACCACGCCTCATTATTTCTTTGATTATTAGGGATTTTTTAAACTTGAAATGGAATCCTAAATCTCGCTGATTTTGCAAATTTTTCTAACTGGATTTTAGGGGTTTTCATTTCTTTGATTATTGGTGATCTTTGCCCAAACCTTAATCTGGGTGAATTTTCTTTCTCCTCTCGTATTATTGGATATTTTTCAAATTTTGTGGAATCATGCTGTCTGCCAGATGTGGGCACAACTAAAGTAGTGAATTTTTACAAGTTCAAGCCGTTATTATCAGCTCTTTTAGTTAATGAGTTGAGTTAATGTGCAGGCAGGAGCCTGGATGTTTATAGTTCAGAAATTTGTCTGAAGGACCAACAAAGCCCTTTAGGCGCTAATTTTGTCCACGAAGTTGCGTTAGATTAGGGTTAATGCCTTCAGGCTTGTCTGTTCATTGACTGAATTACATTCACATCAATTGCTTGCTAAAATTTGGAGGTGTATGTTGAAACTTGATATTTTTAAAAAATAAAACTGTAGCATGTGCCTTCCTTTTCAAGAACTTTTAAACTGTATTATTTGTTTGATATGTAGAAAAGATGAGGAAGACATCAAATTACTCGTGATTGTGATGTGATGGCCTGAGGGTTGCTCAGAAGGACACTAAACCATTCTTGTTATTTTGGACTAACGTCTTATACTGTACTTCGTTGAAAATTGGAAATTGTGATGTTATTTTGGACATTTAAAGCTGCATTTCATTGCTCCAGTCTTCTTCTCTCCTCCTCCCACTCATTATTCTCTTCTCTCATTCTGAAATGGTTTCCGCCTTCCAATTGGCGAAATCTCGTTGATATCTCATCCTTCCAAGCAGCTTTGCCACGTCTGCGTAAGATACACAAGAAAGTGTGGGCTGCTACTGGCGATGTCATTTTGGTCAGTTTTCTTGACTATCAGATATACTTGAGAGTATTTTTAGGCCATGAAGAATCACTAGGGCTTGGAAATTCCCTGTTGGATTAGCCCCTTAAATTTACTGCATGGACCTGTTTTCCCTTAAATATCTTCTTTAGAGGAATAAATTTTGGAAAATAGCAGTCATATTCCAGGCTTGTAGTTGTTCAATGCCTAATGTTCCTTCCTCGCACTTGAATATAACTCTTTCCATATTGGTATGGGAAAAAGCTAAGAAGTACGGACACTCTCTTGGATTTAAAGTGTCGATGTCTGACACGTATCGGACACTGACACGCCTTGGACACACTGGGACATGCGTTAGACAAGCTCCGACACGTATTAATTAATTTTTTTATTTTAACACGTTTTGGACACGCTGCGGATATATCCCGACACATTTAGTCATGCTTTGGACACGTTAGACATGTTATGGTTATGTTTAGAAGCACGTCGTCTTGCATAGAGAGCCGGAGAGAGATTTAGAGAGAGGGAAACCAATTTGAATGGAAGCCCTAATTTTAGGGTTTTCGCCTTCCGTGGAGAGAGGGGACGATGGTTGAAGGTTATTTAAGGGTTCCGATCGTCTAAAAGGGGAGACAAAGCTCAGCCGTCCATTTTGTTTGAAATGGACGGTTAAGATCCACAACTTCATTTTTTCTTTTTTCTTTTTAATATACTGTTGTTATGGAGAGCTGGACTAAATTCAATGACTCAAAATTCACAATGTTGGATTCTGCATCGCCTAGGTTATGGTGGATTATTTTTCAGTTTTAAATTATTTAATTTTAAATTGGTAATTACAATTTAATTATTTTTTAAAAAAATTAAAAAATTAGTCAAAAGTTTTGTTGAAATAATAATCATTCATTTAATAATAGACAGTTCAGATTTAAAAAGTAACATCTTCCATCTGTTTAAGAAATGAAAGTCCTCTCATCACATCTAGCATCCCCTATCCTGAAAAACTCTTCGCTGCATCAACTGCTCCATGAAAACATCTTTTTCTTGCTTCTCCTGGTGTTTGAGTGGCAGACAAAACCTATTCACAGGTGAAACAAATCGAGTCCTAATAAGCTAACATACTGTTCAATTGATAATTTGGTAAGAATGAGAGCATACTAAACCACTAACATGGCTATCTTGAGAGAGTGGGGATCCTGCTTGAGAGCAGCCATATCTCTCTCTTTCATTTCTAGCAATAGTTTCCACTCCCAATGATTATCTCACAGTCAAGAGAAAATCCCTTTGTAGTAGACGATACATTTCTTTTACCAAATTTTCATAGGATATAAAGCCATGGCTTGAGAAAAAGTCATGACTTAAGAAAGAAAAAACGAATATAGAGGTGAAGCAAATAAAGGTGATAACATAATAGATCTTTCCTGAAGTAATAATTTAATTTTTTCACCATAAATGAAGGCAATAACTCACAAATTTAGTATAAAAAGTAGTGTTTATTAATTAAAAAAATTATATACCATAATTTTAGTGTATGTATCCTGAACGTGTCGTATTCTTAATTTTTAAAAAATAGCATTTCAGTGTTGTGTCGTGTCCATATCCCTTGTCGGTATCCGTGCTTCATAGGAAAAAAAAAGTAACAAGATAAATCTGCTTTCTATCATATCCTTATAAATTTAACAGGTATTATAAATCAGACTTCAGCCAAAGGAAAGTTCATAGCATTTTTAGGGAACTCGATTCCTTGGTTGCAAGTGAAAATCAAATTACCTAGACCAAGAAACTAATTTTTAGAGAAATAAGGGCAAACTTTGAGCTAGAAATAATGGCTAGATCAGATTAAGTGGAAGAGAATTCATGAATTTTAACTCACTAGAATGCTGTGGTGATTCTCTTATGACAACTTCAGGATGAATACTGCAATAAACTTGCACTGAAAAATCCCTGCATTTTATCAATCTAATCTTCCAGCACGGGAGAGAAACCTTTGCATTGCTCTATTGCAGAGTCTGAAGGGGTCAAGCAAAATGAGTTTAGAACTTGTGCTTTAGTTATGGTTGCTATTTTCTGTAGGGGTAGAATTGCCATTATTCAATTCATAGGTTCATTTTGTACCCGTAAACTGCTAGACACTTTTTTTGGGGTCTCATGAGCTTATCATGGGTATTGATTTGTGATTTTAGGTCACGTCATTGTAAGTTTTATATTTAATGGACATGCTATTTAGTGAATCGTTCCATGTTTGTGTGAATATTGTAGGATTGACTTTTATTTTATATGTCAAAATTTCTTTTATATGTAATTTTTATATAGATAAAATATTGTATTTCAAACCTATCTTAAATTTTCATACTGTATGGTTTTTTCTTCTGTAAAGAAAACTACCTCCAGGGTCAATCAGGACTGCCCGCAGCAAGAAGTGACTTTTTGTAATCATCTTTCTCTTCCACCTCCCTCTTTCTTTCTCATGTACTTTCTGATTTCTGATTACTGACACAGTAAGCAGAAGCTCCTCCTCCTTTTCCTCCTATTATTGTTGTACATTTACAGACCTAAGCTTTTTTCTCATGGTTGGGTTCTATACCATTATTCTCTCTCTGTATTGTTGAATATTTCTGTCATGCTTGTATTTCTTCACACCTTTGTGGATTACTGTTGGTAATAAATGCTTAGCAGGTTTTGTGGATCATACCCAGATCTTCTCACCTTTGATCCAGCTGAAATTGTGTTCAATTTTGGAGAAGAGTGAAAAAGGTGAGTATGTAGCCCTTCTCTTTCGTGTGTAGAAAGAGGAATTAAGTGATACTATCTTGTATTTTATGTTTTTGATGCTTTTATGGTTTGGGTTTCTCCAATCTGGGTCGAAAATTGAAAACTTCCTGTTTGTATATGGTAATGCAAATTTTCTTTTACGTAGGTAGAATTCAGTGTTTTGCAATTAATTAGGTCATATGTTAAGTGTCTTTAAGTTTGAAGTAAGATTAGGAATGTCTATATTTATGAAGTGGGGGTTCATTTTTTCTATTGAAATTATTGATATTTTCATGGTTGAAATAGAAAAATAAGAGTTGATTGGTAGAGGCATGTTTTCTTACTATAAACCCCAACACCAGATAAATCCACACATGTATAAGCGAGAATCAAACCTGTGGCACAATTCAACCATAACATCCAAATATCCCTTAAATTGATAGGTGCATAACCTCACGTTATTACCAATTACCATACAAACCTAAACTCCCAGAAAAATGAGTTTAACTATGTAGCCATGGACGCAACCGTGATGTATCGCCCTTAGACTATTTGGTGCATAACTTAACCCGCTAAGATAATGCACCATTACTTGCCCCCCAAAAAATGATAATGTACCACATAAGTTCAAACATGTAGCAACTGGAATCAAACTTGTGACAAAGGATTCAACCACGCCGACCAAGTTTCCCTTGGACTATTCGGTGCATCACTAAACCTGATAAAATAATGCGTCCACACACGTAATAATGAAAATCAAACTTGTGACAAATAATTCAACCATGACACCCAAGTATCCCTTAGACTATTTGGCAAATAACCTCCCCAGCTAATGCCATATACTAGGTAAATCTAAACACAGAGCAGTAGGACTCAAACTCTCTGACCACATATTTAATCGTGATGTCCAAAGTCGCCCTTAGACTATTAGATGCATAGCCTCACCTACAAAGGGAATGCACTACGTAAACCCAAACTTGCAACAATGACAATCGGCACGGATTCAACCATGACGTCTCAAATTGTCCTTATCAACTATGCTAATTCAATACGATAATTTTGCTGGGAATAAAAGTAGGTGAAGAAAATGAGAGGTGTTACCCAAAGGAGTCACAGATGCATTAAAAGCGTGCATTCATTTTTGTATTCCTACTAATGCTAATTTGTCTTGCTTATATAGGTAAGCAACATACAATTTTGTCTGAATATCTTCTGACCTCTCCCTCAAAAACAAGAGGGTTCGTCTTACTTTTCTTTTTTCTATGTTTTTTTCTCATTCAAATGACAAAGGCTGCCGTAAATCTAGGGTTGAACGTAGACCTCTGCCATGGGGATCCACAACCTGTGGGTTCCCTCCAAGACCACCACTGGAGCCCTGTTCCACCCACTCCTTCCTGCAAAATAACCAGTAAAGACGGTAAATTGGCTACATTTGAGCATTCATTTCTCTCTTAAAAGAAGCTGTGTCATAACGGTTATATAAGCTTGGAAGTGAATATGTGATGCTATACACAAATCTCCTTTATTTTAAAAGAACAATTCGATACACGAAACTCTTGTAATGGGAATGTCCAAAGAAGGAATTGACGGCTTTGAATTTATTGTACGTGGTTTTACCTTACATTATATGCAAGAGGCCGTTTTCATAGTTTGAACCTGTAGCCACTAGGTTACATAATGACAACTCTACCGTTGCATTAAGGCTTCTTTTCATAAAAGTAGTCTGGTGCGCCAAATTTCTCACTATGCATGAGATTTAAACGGTGGGACTACTTTTGAGTCTATTATGCTTGTTTGTACCTCAGTCTCTTTTGTTCTACATATGTGAAACTTCAGTTGCAAATAATGATAATCTTTCCCAAACATAGTTTAAAAATTTTAAAAAATGTTGATCACAAATTAGATATATATGTGTTGTGTTATGAACCGATTGCAATTTTCTCTTTCTTTACAAAGGGATCATTGTGGAGTTGCAATCTATTTTTATATAGTAATATGCGAACGATATGATCAATTAGACAGTTTTAATATGTAAAACAAGATTTTTCTGTATTGGACATTTTTCTTACGGAATTGACTTATCAGCTCACTACCCAGTGTCAATGATGAGCCACTTAGAGATACCAAGAAAATTATTTTTGCAATTACAAGTTCTCTAGGACATTGAATATGGTCTTCTGAATTCTTGTTATGCACAATATAGAAACAATGATTTGAACTGCAATTCTATGGAGGATATTGAAAATGTGGAATTTAAGCTGAATAATACATATTCTTATGAAATGTTTTTTAGGAAAAATTAAAATTGAAAATATATCTTATATTTCTTATATAAATTTTGTCCTCACTCATTTTTTGCTTCTTGTGGGAATCCTATTGTATTGAGATTCCTTGTCAAAAGGAAAAATTGATGGTGTAAAGTGAAATAAAAAAGTCCATTATTTTGTTTCCAATGATGATTTTTGATGTTTTGCTTTTCTTGTGAATAGTTGTGAAGGCTTCTATCATATGCAGTTATCTTTTGCTTATCTAGAATGGCTGTTGTATTGAGATTCACAGAGGCTGCTGGAAAGGGCTTGAAGAAGAGTTTTAGTTGCAACCATGAGAATGGAAGTTGACAATCTAAAGGAGGCAAAGAGGAAAGGGAAGAAAACTAGTAGTAGTGAGCCCAAGGCCATAGGGAGAGTGGTGGGTTCTGTTTCAGAAAAAGGAGGCAGGAAAAAATAGAGGAAATTTGAGGAAATGGGCAATGGAGAATCTAATAGTATTTTCCATGATGTTGTCCAGGCAAAAAGTAAAAGTAGAACAAATGTAGTGAATGAGGCTATGGAGAGGAGGGAGAAGAAGAAGAAAATGAAGGTTGGTCTAGGAGCTACTCGTGAGGTAAAGGAGCTTGTGAATGATTGTGATGCCCATTCAATCAGCCATAGTGAAAGCATACAGTGCAGTGGAAATGAAAGGAAGAAACATGAATCAATTAGAAATCATGTGGAAGATAAGGAACAGACAGTGATGGAGGAGCCAATGAAGGAAGTACTCGCTAACTTTGTCGGGAAGCAGCTTCTTATTGCTGAAAATGAATAAGAAATTGAAGAATTTATGGAAGGAAAAGAGGAGTCAAGAGAGGAAGAGGTGAGACCAAAGAAGAAGAAATCAGAACGGAAGGACATTGGTGTTGGTCATTCTCATAAAAGTCACTTTAATGGGAAGGACATAGAGCAAAGTGAGTTTGCAGGGAAGATGAAGGACAAGGAGGAGGAGAAAAATAAGGGTGACGTAGGAGGTGTTCGTGAGGATGATGTGCATTCCATAAGCCACAGGGAAAGCAGAAAAAAGGGCA
>JAODPA010086343.1:9033-24874 GCA_025585075.1 Nepenthes mirabilis
ATTATTATTATCACTATTCCCACCTTATTCCTCATACTATTCTACAAACCAAATAAAAAAATATTAATTTTTACATTATTTTATTCTAACCAACTATATTCCCATCCTATTCTATTCCCTGGAATAACTATTCTGTTTTCACCTTATTCCATTCCAATAACTAAACGTACCATAAGTGGATTAACAAATGAAGCTTCATGGTATGCTAATGAACATAGTGACAGGCAAAGATCAAGTATTTTTGAGAAACTTTTGGGGGGAGTTCTTAAAGTTGCGAGGCAAGAAACTGGCTAGAAGTTCAACCTATCACACAAAGAAATGGGAGGAGCATTTGTGTTGGGTAGAATTTTGGTACCGCACTTCATACCACTTATCCAATTGACAACCTTTGAAGCTCTTTATGAAAGACCACCATGGGTACTTGTGGCTTATAAATTCGGAGGCTTGGCCAATGAGCTAGTCAACAAGGAGCTCAGAGAAAGGAATGAGGTCCTGAAGGTACTCAAGAACAACTTGACACATGCTAAGACCAGATAAAGATGCAATTTGACAGGGGGTGGAATAGGAAATCCCTTGAACCACGTGTTGCATATTTCCTAAGTACTTGTTGAGGGAGCACAAAGCACTATCAAAGGAGACACTTAATAATATAAGGGATAAATATGTTGGCCCTCATCAAGTCCTAGGGAAGTGGGGACAGCTTGCCTATAAGTTAGAATAATTCATCGTACTTTTCATGCCTTTCTGCTAAGGAGGAAGATTGGAAATCAAAGTGTGGTGGGGAACGACTTGCCTATGACCTATGAAGAGGAGTGACTAGCCATCAAACCATAGGTACTATTGGAGTATTGCCAAGTGTGAAAAGGAGGCCAAGTAAGGACCAAAGTGCTAGTGAAATAGAGGGGGCTTCCACCGAAGGATGCTACGCGAGAAGGTGTTCAAGCTCTAAAGGAGCAATTTCGCAAGCTTAAACTTGGGAAAAAGTCTTGTGCCAAAGGGTGGAGTGATTGGGACACTAGATGGGTCATCCGAAATGCAACTAGGAAGGCTTGATGAGAGGAAGCTTGGATGGTTAAAGCAAGCTGATGCTTGGAAACATGACTGCAAAAGAAAGTTACAAGATTTTAGGAATTTAGGAAAAATTAGGAGGGTCAGCTATTTAAGGAAGCTAAACTAATTTGATTTGAAATATTATTTTGTCTCAAATTAGGGGTAGTTGGTACTGAAATCATCAAGGAGATTTTGGGAAAGTTTTACCTAACCCTAGGAGTTTAAATTTCAAGCTCTCAATTGTTTTGTTGACTTTTTAGAATTCTTTGAGAAATGAGTAAAATGCATTCAACATTCTCACTGTTTTCCAACAATTGCATGCTAGACCAGGTTGGTCTCAAATTTTATTTTTTATTGGTGATGCAAACATTGTACTTGAATTCTAGCACAAGAGATTCTGAAATAGATTTTTAGGCATTTTAACTCAAACCACTCTCACAACAAGCTGGAATAATAGTTTTAGAGGGTTTGGGACTGGTTTCTCGAGTTATATTCCTATGCTAAAGTTAGCAAAAGGTTCTAAGTAAGTTTGGGATAGAGAGATAGTTAGAGGACTAGGCTTTGATGGAATATTTTTGTGGGGTTGATTATGTGTTTTAGAGGGAAAGCTTTGAACCTCTTTTGTGCTAGTTGAGTGACCCGAGACTACACCTTTGTAATCATTGTAATTAGTTGGTAATTGCATGCTCCAAGGGTTTCTTTATTTGTAGGGGTGAGATGCTCTAATCTTCGAATTCTTAGATCCCCTTATTATGCTAAAGGGCTTGAAAGTGGGAGGTTGCTAGCTGTTTTAATTAGCTATCACTAGGCATGTTCTTGATTGTGAGTCATGGGGTGAGCTCCTCACATTGAAATGTGAAGATTGTACATGGATGCGCAACTCTGATGGATTGTTAGCTAAGGATGTACAATTTTGGATAAAGTGTGGAGTGTTGAGTACTTATTAAAGCAACTTAGCCTCCTTTAACTTGCTCCTCTATAATAGCCTGAACTGCCTAGAGAATCGTGTTTTAACACTAAAGTTTTTAATCATTTAGCAACTTGCTCCATCGGTCCTACTTATATGGATTATAGCTGGAACTTGGTTATTGGGCTTCTTTCTAGGTCTTGTGCTTTTAAGTTAGCCATTGGTGACCCTATGTTCAATAATCTGGATTCTTTGTTCTACATGGGTTGGGCCGACAGGTATGGATCATTTTGAATTTTTATAGGACCCCACATTGGGCCCCAGCTTTGAAATTCTAATTTGGGCTTTGTTATTGTAAATAGGATCCTCCAAGTCAGCCTTTTCCTCAATGTAAACATGTTCTCCTTAAAGAAGTGTTGAGTCTTTTGCATTATTTAGTCATGGCAGTCACGTCATTCAATTACTATGAATTGATTGGTTCTTGCTATGGAGATTCTCTGCGCTAGATTTTCATGGTAGTTTTGTGAATGAGTAACCACTAGCCAAGTTTATTGCTTGAAATGCGGCAATTCTGACTTGCTCTATTGCGTATAAAAGGGCAGGTTTGGCTTCATGTTTCGTCATGCCTAACTTTCTGGCTTTCTTTACTAATGGAGATTTAGAGGCTTTCTTGATCAAATTTTTTCTTAAGGGTCATCCATTTGAGCTGAAGGAGTAGAGGAAAATCTGTGGAGACTTTACTAGATATTAGTGATGAAGACCATTATGGTTTCTTTTTTTCTTTTAGATAGGGAATCTTGGTTCCTTCTTTTAGGTGAGACCTACTAAATCGCCATATCTTGTAGAGCAATTTAGGTATTTTGTGGCTTGAGTGCTTGTCTTACTTTTTTTGCCTATCCTATGGGAATGGCTATCAAAATGATGGATAACCCTAGATGCCACCTACCCGGGCTCTCTGGTGATTGATCCTTAGGCTAACTTGGACTAATGATTGGCCTTAGTGTTTGACCCCCAAGCAACAAATCAGGCGTCATAGTTGGTGGGCTAATCAATTATTCTCTATGGCTTGAATTGTCCACTTGCTCTTTTGTTAGTGTCATCGGTCATCGAGGAGGTGATATCTCAGTTTATCCTTGTGGTGGGGACGATAGTAACGGATTGACTCACGAAGGAAGAAACGGCATAAATCCTCAACGGCCCATTTTTACCTGGATGGTTAACGCATTCGTTGACCGGATGAAGAGCAAGTGGACCGGTAGAGGCCCAAGAGCAGGATGACCCATTAAAACCTAGAACGGTCAGCGTTTTTGTTGATCGGAGAGGTGGCCAGTAGACTGGATGAGGCCTAGGATGCACGCGGCCCAAAGATCAACCGGTTTACATGTCCACCTCGGAGTCACAATGGTTATCTGTCCTAATTTTTCGCCTATCCAAGAAGACAAGCTTCACTATAATTGTGATAGAACGAATTATTTTCTTCTAATGATCTTTGTCAATAAACAAACAAATACTCAAAATTTTAAAATATTGAATTCTGTAAAAATTTTGGCAGAGCTTTCTGTAAATATAGATGAAAACCATACATGAAAACTTGTATAAAGAACCCTGCACAATACATATAAACATCCTGTGACGACCCGAGTTTCGGGGTACAATAATTAGAGTGTTATTGAATAAATAATGATTAAGGATTAGGTTTGGAATGTGAGAAATTGAGTTCGGAAGTAGAAAGAGGAAGTTGGTTCCTGTAAGGTATCGGTTTTCAAGATATAGTTAATATGGGTGGTGGGTTTCAAATTTTCAAAATATGGTAATTGGAAAGTAATTAAGTTGAAATAGGTGAATTGTGGTAAAAAGTACGGGAGGAATCGGATTGAAAAGCTCAAAGATTTGGAATTGGCAAAATCGGGGATCGAAGTTGTAAACCGAGAAACGTTGATTCGTAAAAAAGATTTTGGGTTTTAAATTATGATAATCATGGTTGATTAAAGTTATATAATCAAAATTAGAGTTTAAGGATGTGAAAAATTTGGTTAGAAAGGTCAAAATAGATCTCGAATAGCAAAAAAATGAAGTAGACTTGTTGTAGGCTCGACGCAGGCCCTACCTGCGCCTAACTAGCGCCCAAGGCGCCATCCGGACGCGAAAAATAGAACCTTGATCCCGAGGAGCACTCGAGGCACCACCGGGGCGCGAAAAACAGAATGACACCCTCAATGCTCACCTGATGAGCGCTTAAGCGTGGCCCTTTGTGATGTCTTGGTGTCCGATGAGCGCTCGAGTGCAACTTGAGCGCTAGTCGGGGTATGCATATCACATGAGGGTTTCTCCTGTGTTGTTCTTCGGCCATTTTTGGGTTTTTAGAGAGAGAGAGAGGACGAAAGCTAGAGAGGGAAGGAGATCGAAGCCCACGAGTTTGAATCCATTCGAGAGCTAGTTAAAAATGTGATAAATCGGGACGAGGTAAGTGCACTCATACTCTCATCTTTCATTTTATTACACTTTTGTCTTATTTTCTTTGGATATCATCATTCCGATACCCGGTTAGGTTTATATTTTATGATTCTCATAATCTAAGCATGCATATATGTTAATTTGGAGTCCGAATTTGTAGTTTAGGTAAGGTTTCGGACAAGAAAACCATAACCCCCATGCCCGAGCATGAAACCCATGAATGTTTGAGACTTTAGCTTGATTTGGGGCTAGATTATGGTTACCCATGACTTGAGCATGTGATTTTATCGATTAGGTATCCGACTTTGTGGTTTGAGGTGGAAATTCGTTCGCAGAGCCCCTAACCCGCGCCTGGACACCGTTTAAGCTTCGATTAGGGGTTTAATGTATAAATTGACTTGGGATTATAGCTACCTATGCATTGGGTTTGATAATTTACCCGTTGGATGTCCGAAATTTCGAGAATTAACTGATATGTGAAGTCTGTACACTATTCACATGCACTGTTTACAGAGGATTTCTGATGATATTTTACATAATTTTTTATTTTAATTGCTAATCAAATGATACGTATGTTTGTATAAGTCTAATCAAATAATCTGGAAGCTTCAATATATGCGTTGTGAAAGAAATCTGTGTCCAAAAGTTCTCGAACAATTCGTTCTTCAACGGTAAGAACTCTTAATCTTTTTTCTGTTTTTGATATTCGTACATAAGTTAAATTTTGAAAAGATTGAAATCCGCAGAGAAGACAATAAGTACGTGAATAACTGGAGAGGAATTTCACATTGGGAATTTGATGAATCTGATCTTCCAGATAGAAATATCTATGAAAAGAATCTAATAGGACTTCCATCAAAAGAATAAGTAAATCATAAAATTAGGACATGAATTTATGTTTTGATGGGTAATGTTTCCGAACATGTTACTAGTATGATAGTGAAAACTAAAGGAATTGTTCTGGCCGCTTGTTATAGTGGGTGATGCTATGGTCATGCCTTAGGATGTTACAGTTGTAATCGAAGATAGTTCTGTTTCTGTTTCTGAATTTGGAAAGATTGTGGGGGGAAAGTCACAACTTCTGTTCTGAGTCCGGCATTTGATTGTGTGGAGTAAATACAATCTATCATCGATTCTTCGTTTCTTTAGTTGGTGGGGTCGACTAGCCTGGGTCCGTAAAGATAAATAATTATACTTAATCTACGTCCTAAAGAAAATAAGAACAAATGAAAAGAAAATTGTATTCCGAGTAGATTCGATCAAGTTCATGTTCATGCATCTCCTTTTGCTTCTCCTTTTGAATATGATTGTATTTGTTGAGCTATTAGTTCACTCTTATTTATTCTTGCTTTCAGATGAGAGTTACGAGTTGACGCTCGATTAGTTAGAGTAAGGTGGGAGATATGCTAAAGAGATTGATTGGACTCTGAGGACTTGTAGTTTTGTATATGTTTAATGTAATAGAATGTAAATAGTTAAGTTAGATTTATATTGTATAATGGAATGTGGCATGATATGTTATGTATTATTGTAGATTTTATTTTGCTTCCGCAGGTGGTTGATGTATCTAGTTTTGCTTTCGCTATTGCTTGATTTTGGATTTGTTTAGGCTTAGATAGTATTTCTATTTAGATCCAATGTAGTAATCATAAATGCTGTGTTGGAGTCATGGATGATATGACATTTGTCGATCTTGTTTATGTATTGTGTTGAATGTTGAAGTTTGAAGATTTATATGTTTGTACAGGTCTTAATTAAGTAGGTTGTATAAATGATTTTTGGTCCAATTATAAAAGAAATGATGCTAAAATTTCTACGAAATTTAATGTTTTAAAATTTTGGGCATTTGTTTGTTTATTGACGGAGATTATTAGAGAAAAATAATCAGTTTTGTCATTGTTGATACTAGAGAAAAGAGATACCTTAGGTTTGATTTAAATCGTATGCGAAAGCTTCGGGTAGTCTGCAATTGATCAGATAAGTAGACATAGGCATAGAAAAATTAAATTGGAACAGAATAGTCCTAGTTATTTCGGTTGGCTAGCTTATGCTTGAACTAAGTTAGAGATAGAGGGTGAGTTTGATTGTCTAGCTCCTGTGCCCTAGATAGTACCCTAAGAATAGTTTAACCGCGTGATTGCTTTCAGATAGGATATTAGTAGTCGTTACGGTTTCTAGGTGAAGGTCCATTCGTGGCAATGGTTGACCATGAGGTCGAGAGGAGCTGTAGGAAGGCACATTGAGGTTCAAATTTGATTGGTGTCGATTTAGTGCTTAAGTTGGTTGGTTTTGATTCGAGGCCTAAGTTAAATTGATTTTGGATTAGAGTTTAGGTTTGATTTGTTTTGAGTTGAGATTCTCAGGTTAGTGACTTGTGAAGGAGGGGGAATGCTTAGTCGACCTAGCAAGTATGACGGATAAGGTGAGATTGATAGCTTGAGGTCAGTAAAACTTGGAGTTGATTTTCGGTGTAATGAAACTAAGAATGTCAAATTACGATCGAATTAGTAAGTGTTTGAACGCTTGAATTTTTGGACGGTACAATCCTGTAGAAATTGAAAAGGTGTTCGTGGATGTTGGTGTGAATTGTGTTGGTAAGATAATGTGCTTTGTAATCTGGGTATGAATTGAAAATTTGAGGTATAGTTGATTCAATTAGGAATAGGCGTTAAGTCTGTTTATTAAATAAAACCACCCCTTTGAAGTCATTTGGTGGTCGCTAAGGAATTTAGTTGTGTGAGTCTTGAAGATTCCATATGGAATTGAAGGAGTTTCGGTTAGATACCCTTAAGGGTACTTTGGGGCCTTTGGGAAAGTTAGACTAACTAATGAGGTTATTTGTGGATGATTGAGTAATTGGTTACTCGGAAGATTAATGAATTGATGAGTGGACACAGTGAATGGATAAATGATTTATAATTTTGATCTGTGTCCTTAGCGTGATGATCATGGATGATTGAAAATTATGCCGCGGCAGCATTCGGATAAAGATATGGCTGCTGCGAAGCTCGAGACGTTATTTGGGTTTCAAAGTTTTGTGGGCGTCCATAAATTTTATGGGTTGGATCTTTCAACCATATTCGGGCCCGTATTAAGATGACTTCATTGATGGATTCAAAGGACATGGGGCCATAGGTACTCTGTCGGGGATTGTATTTTAAGTTGAGAATGACTGTTAACCGTGTGCTTAATTTGGGAAAGGGACATGATGTTGGGTTGAGAGAATTCCCCGTTGAGTATATGGCATTTTGGTAATACTATTTTAAATCTATAGGACCTTAAGCAGTGGTCGATTGGGAAGGCCAATTTGTGTCATGGAAATGTCCGATCGTCTTGGGTTTAACTGAATTTATTAAGTGATCCAACAAGTGTTCTTAGAGGATTGCAGTGTCCGTGAGTCATTTAGCTTGAGAAAGATCTGTAATCATTATAATGAGATACAAAAGGTAGCTTCTAGGAGTAGAAAGGGTCAATTGACTTCCATATCAGTTGGGATGGCCTTTGATGGTCTGGTAAGTTAGTATAGTATGTAATGTTTTTGAAAAAATTAGGATTTTGCTATCCTGGTATCGTGATAGGGGACTACCCCTATATAAGTGGGGGAGAGGTTCATAGTTAGAGTTATTCTGCTCGTAGTTCGAAATTAATAGTTAGAGTCTCCGCTTTGGGAACTTATGAGTATTACCTTGGAGGTAATTAATACCTGATAATTTCAAGGGTTAGAATAGTTGTGTCATAAAGAAAGATAATCTTATGATATTACGAATGGATGGACCCATTTAAGGATTATTGAGATAAACCTTAGTGTTTCTAAGGAAATGAGCCTTAATGTTGATAATCGACGTTAGGAGTCTTTAGACGCAGTGTGCTTTCAGTGTTTTGTAGGAGATGTGAAAGGAAAATTGCAAGTAGGTTCAAATTCTTGGGCAATAGGAGGTTGTTTTCTTAAATTGGGAGATAGAAACGTATTCGAAGTATTAGAGCCATGAAAATTTAAAATGAGAAGTCCCTATGGTTTTGTTTCAGGACGATTAGGACGATTCACTTATTATAATTATGGAGAACGTGTTTTGATTAAGTTAGTTGGCCGATCGGCATGCCAACGAAATCTTGAGGATGATAAATGTTTGGATTTTGAGATTTAGGTGATGGTCTAAAGTTATATCAAATTCTTGGAAACTTGTTACAATTGTAATTTTAAATCTGGCTGTGAATTGAGGATTGTGGGTTTTATCTACAGGATACGGATACCTTAAGGATTGCTCTAATTGTGGTTGTTGTGTAATCTGAGTATTCCGAATAGATTATGTATTTTAAGAAAATGTTGGCTTGGGGTATACCAACGATGTAGTGAGAATGTGACGTATTCCGTCTTTGAGGTTTAATGATGATTTGAGTTTTCTATCAGGCTCTTGGTTGAGCTTGATAAGAGAACTTGGGTATCAAGTCAAATCCGTTATAGCAGTGAGTTGCAACTGGATGATTCGTGATTAAGAAAGATAATCAGAGTGGCATAGTGGAAGTATAGCAAGCTCACATATATGTGGTTTAATAGTTTTTGGTTGCTCTTAGATTTGGTAGGCTAGTGTGAAGTTTTTTACCGGATATCATAAATGTAGAAGTAGATAATTGATTGTGATGAGTTGTGTCGGAAAATTTAAAGCTTATTCCCATAACGAAGTTTCAAATTGGATTTTGATAGATCAATTAGGTAAATAAGGATTAGAACAGCTCAAATGCCTAAGGTTTCATGGGACTATAGTTAACCGAGGAGGTGATTTGGGAACGCTTGGGAGATTGCTTCTGACTTGCGGATTACGAGGTTCGTCAAATTTTGAGGATAAAATTTCTATAAGTAGGAGAGAATATGACATCTCAAGTTTCGGAATACAATAATTAAGGTGTAATTAAATTAATAATGATCAAGGATTAGGTTTAGAATGTGAAAAATTAAATTCAGAAGTAGAATGAGGAAGTTGGGCCCTATAAGGTATTGGTTTCTAAGATATAGTTGATATGGGTGGTGAGGTTTCGAATTTTCAAAATATGATAATTGAGAGGTAATTAAGTTGAAATAGGTGAATTGTGGTTAAAAGATATGGGAGGAATCGAATTGAAAAGCTCAAAGATCTGGAATTGGCAAAATCGGGGATCGAAGTTGTAAACCGAGAAACGTTGATTCGTAAATACGATTCCGGGCTTTAAGTTATAATAATTATGGTTGATTAAGGTTATATAATCAAACCTAGGGTCCAAGGATATAAAAAATTGGGTTAGAAGGGTCAAAACGGGTCTCGGACGGTGAAAAAAATAAAGTACGCTTGTTGCAGGCTTGACGCATGCCTGACCCCCGCCTGACTAGCTCCTGAGGCGCCACGCGAGTGTGAAAAACAGAACCTCGCGCCTGAGGAGCGCTCAAGGTAGCACCGGGGCGCAAAAAACAGAATGGCGTGTTTGATGCTCACTCGATAAGCACTCGAGCACGGCCTTTTGTGATCTTTGTGCCTGATGAGCGCTCAAGCACTACTCGAGCACCAGTCAGGGTATTTATATCGCCCGAGGGTTTCTCCCGCGTTGTTCTCCGGCCATTTTTGGGTTTTTAGAGAGAGGACGAAAGCTAGAAAGAAATGGAGGAGACTGAAATTCATTAGTTTGAATCTGTCCATGAGCTAGTTAAAAAGGTGATAGATCGGGATGAGGTAAGTGCATTCATACTCTCATCTTTCATATTCTTACACTTCTATCATATTTTTTTGGGTATCCTCGTTCTAATACCCGATTAGGTTTATATTTTCTGATTCTTATAATTTAAGCATGCATATATGTTAATTTGAAGTTCGAATTTGTAGTTTAGATAATGTTTCGGACAAGGAAACCCTAACCCCCACGCACGAGCATGAAACCCACGAATTTTTTGGGCTTTAGCTTAATTTGGGACTAGATTATGGTTACCTATGACTTGAGCATGTGATTTTATTGATTGTGTATTCGAATTTGTCGTTTAAGGTGGAAATTTGTTCACGGAGCGCCTAACTTACGCCCGGACACCATTTAAGTTTCGATTTGGGGTTTAATGTATAAATTGACTTGGGATTATAGTTACCTATGTCTTGTGTTCGATAATTTACCCGTTAGATGTTCGAAATTTTGAGAATTAGCCGATATGTGAAATCCGTGCACTGTTCACGTGCACTATTCACCGAGGACTTCGGACGATATTTTGTATAATTTTTCATGTTTAATTGCTAATCAAATGATACGTATGTTTGTATAAGTCCAATCGAATAATCTGAAAGCTTCAATATATGCGTTGTGAAAGAAATCTATCTGAAAGCTCTCGAAATCAATTCATTCTTTAATGGTAAGAATTCCTAATCTTTTCTCTGTTTTCGATATTCGTATATAAGTTAAATTATAAAAAGACTGAAATCTGCAAGTAAGACAATAAGTACATGAATAACTAGAGAGGAATTTCACGTTAGGAATTTGATGAATCTGATTTCCCAGTTGGAGATATCTGTGAAAAGAATTTGATAGAACTTTCCTCAAAAGAATAAGTAGTCATGAAATTAGGATTCGGATTTATGTTTTGATGGGTAATGTTCCCAGGCATATCACTAGTATGATAGTGGAAGCTCAAGGAATTGTCCTGGATGCTTGTTATAGCGGCTGATACTATAGTCATGCCCTAGGACGTTACAGTGGTAAAAGTGGATAATTCTATTTCTATTTCTGAATTTGAAAAGATTGTGGGGAAAGCCACAACTTCTTCTTTGAGTCTGGCCTTTGATTATGCAGAGTGAATACTATCTATCCTCGATTATTCGCTCTTTTGGCTGGTGGGGTATACTAGCTCGGGTTTGCAAAAATAAATAATTATGCTTAATCTACGTTCTAAAGAAAATAAGAACAAATTAAAAGAAGTAAATTGTAGTCCGAGTAGATCCGGTCAAGTTTATATTCACGCATCTCCTGTTTCTGTTTAACTTGCTAATATTATTTACTAGTTTTGAATATGATTGTATTTGTTGAGCTGTTAGCTTACTTTTGCTTCTTCTTTTTTCCAGATGAGAGTTACGAGCTAATACCCGATTAGTTAGAGTAAGGTGGGAGATAAGTTAAAGAGATCGGCTGAACTCTGAGGACTTGTAGTTTTGTATATGTTTAATGTAATAGAATAGAAAGAGCTGAGTTAGATTTATATTGTATAATGGAATGCGGCATGATATGTTATGTATTATTGTAGATTTTGTTATGCTTTCGCAGGTAGTTGAAATATCTAGTTTTGCTTCCGCTATTGCTTGATTTTGGATTTGTTTAGGCATAGATGACATTTCTATTTAGATCCAATGTGACAGTCATGAATACTATGTTGGAGTCATAAATGATATGGTATTTGTCGATCCTGTATTTGTATTGTGTTAAATGTTAAAGTCTGAAGATTTATATGCTTATATAGGTCTTAATTAAGCAGGTTGTATAAATAATTTTTACTCCAATTATAAAGAAAATTTTGCTAAAATTTCTGCAGAATTCAATAGTTTAAAATTTTGGGTATTAGTTAGTTTGTTTATTAACGAAGATTATTAGAGGAAAATAATCTATTCCGTCGCACATCCAGACTTCAACATTTTCCATACCACACACAGGACCGACACATGTCATATTATTCATGGCTCCAACACAGTACTCCTGTTACCACAATGGATCTAAAAAGGAGATTCCATCTGGGCCTAAAAATATCCAAAACCACAAGGTAATATTGCGGAAGCAAACTAAAAGAATAAAATCATCTGCGGAAGCTAAATGATACATTCATCATAATACAAACGTACTACATCATCATCATATACAACAATAAACTAATTAAACTATTTATATTTCAATTATAACATCCATGATCTAGTCTTAAGTCCTCAAAGTTTAGTCGATTTTCTTAAGCGAGTCCTTTCCCTTACTTTAACTAATCGGACGTTAGCTCGTAGCTCTCATCTGGAAGGAAGAAGAAGTAAAAGTGAACTAATAGCTTAGCAAGTACATCATATCGAAACAATAAACAATAATAACGAAGTTAAGTAAAAGAAATATATGTGAACACGGAGATATGATAGACAAAACTTAATTAAACATACCTGGAGTGCAATTGATTTCTTTCTTTATTCTTATTTTCTTTAAAACGCAGATTAAGCATAATTACTCTTCTTTATAGACCCAAGCTAGTGGACTGTATTAGCCAAAGGGAGCGAATAATCGATGATAGATTATATTTCGCACATAATCAGAGGCTAGAAATAGAACATAAATATCTCTTCTGGTGGGATCAGATACAGTATTATCTCCTGAAGGTAGGTTAGACTCAGAATCTATCCTCCTGATAGTAACGCCCTGGGGAGAGCGGACCACGTATCACTCAATGGACGGAGTTATCCTCGATTACCACTGTAACATCTTAAGAAATGTCCGTAATATCACTCGCTATAATAAGCGGCCAGGATAATTCTCTTGAGCTTCCACTGTCATACTAGTGACATGCCTAGGGACATTACCCATCAGAAATATGAATGCGGATCCTAGTTTCATTATTGCTTATTCTTTTTGAGAGAGGTTCTATCAGATTCTTTTCAGAGGTATCTCCATCTGGGAGATCAGATCCATCCGATTCCCCTCTAATTATTCATGTTCTTATTGTCTTGCTTACGAATTTCAGTCTTTTCATAACTTAACTTACATACGGATATCATATTTATAGAGAAGATTTAGAATTCTTACCGTCGAAGAGCAGGTTAACTGTGAGAGCTTTCGAACGCGGATTTCCTTCACAAACGCATATATTGAAACTTTCAATTCATTCGATTGGACTTATACAAATGTACATATCATTTGATTAGCAATTAAACATTAGAAATTATGCAAATATCGTTCAGAGTCTTTGGTGAATAGTACACGTGAATAGTGCATGGATTACACACATTGGTCAATTCTCGAAATTTCGGTCGTTCAATGAGCAAATTATCGAAACCAAGGCATAAATAACTATAATCCCAAGTCAATTTATGCATTAAATCCCAAATCAAAGCTTAAACATTGTCCGGGCGTGGGTTAGGGTTTTCACGACCGAATTTTTACCTCAGACAACAAATTCGAATACCTAATCGACAAAATTACATGCCCGAGTCATGGGTAACCATAGTCTAGTCCGAAATTAAGCTAAAGCCCCATAAATCCGTGGGTTTCATGCTCGGATGCAAGGGTTAGGGTTTATGTTATCCGAAACTTTATCTAAACTATAAATTTGGACTCCAAATTAACATATATGTATGCTTAGGTCTTAAAAATCAAAACATATAAACCTAATCAGGTATCGAAATGAGAACACCCGAAGAAAACAAGACAAAAGTGCACGAAAACTAAAGAGAAGAGTATGAGTGTACTTGCCTCATCCTAATTTATCATATTTTTAACTATCTCTCGGATGGATTCGGACTCGTGGGCCTCCATTTTCTTCTTCTCTCTCTGTAACTTTTGTCCTCTCACTCTCTCTAAAAAGTGAAAATGGCTGGAAAAATGATGGGAGAAAGCCCTCGTGCGATATAAAAACCCCAACAGGCGCTCAAGCGCTAGTTGGGCAGTAATCAGGTACACCGTCCTGCCAACGCCGCACCTCGAGTGCTCTTCGAGCACCTTTCAAGTGAGGTATTCTGTTTTTCGTCCCCAGGTGATGCTCGAACGCTACTCGGGGGCGAGTTAGGCCCGCGTTATGCTTGTAGTAAGCTCATTTCACGTTTTCACCGTCCGGGACCCGTTTTGACCTTTCCAACCCAATTTTTTACATCATTGAACCCTAGTTTTGAATAAGTCATGATTATCACAATTTAAAACCCAGAATCTTATTTACGGATTAACATTTCTCGGTTTATAATTTCGGTTCTCGATTTACCAATTTTAGATCTTTTAGCTTTTCAATCCGATTCCTCATGTACCTTTTGACCACAATTTACCTATTTCAATTTAATTAACTTTCAATTATTATATTTTGAAAATCTGAAACCTCACTACTCATATTAACCATATCTTAGAAAGCGATACCTTATAGGGCCAAACTTCATCTTTCTACTTCAAAACTTAATTTTTCACATTCTAACCATAATCCTTGATCATTATTAAATTAATTACACCATAATTATCGTATTTCAAAACTCGAGTCGTCACAATAACGGTCACCTTCAGAATCAATGTGCATCCTGAGACGAAGGCGTCAGAATCTGTACGCTATCTGCTGTAAATCCTAACAGTTATGAAACATAGAAGGCAGGAGATCGGCCCCTTTGGTCGTTACAAGTCAGGAGCGACGATCACGTTTGCACAAGAAAAGCAGCGATTCCTAGTAGAGCATGGGCATCCAGCTCCTCTGCATAAGGAAGGTATTCCGTGGCTATGGTTATAAAAGGCTATGAAAGCTGGCACTTACGATTATGCTCTCAAACGCCCATAAAAAGCCTTCAAGTAAGCTCAATCTTTAAGAAGTTCTCTAACTCTCTCGAGCCTCCTAGTGTGCTCTCTCTCTTTGTTACTAGTTCCTTGCGAACTCATTACTTAGAGAAACAGCTCCTCACGAGCAACTGCGAAGCCACTCTCCCTACGAGTGCACCCCGCACATACAAACACTCACTGCATTCATTTCTGCATCCCTTGCATCTTTCTATTCTCCATGAAAGATTTCTGACTTGAGGATCGCAGTGTTTTTTGAGAGTTGGAGTGTTTTCGGTGGGATTGAATCTTGCATTCACCTGACCTTTTGTTTGGAGTTGTGGTGTGTAGAACCCAAAACTTTGTGAATGAAGACCTGTGACGACCCGACTTTTATTACCATCAAAGCCGCCGTCAATACTAATTCATATAATTTATGAAAAGATAAATAGGTGAGCATAAAAATTTTCTTTTTTTCTTTTGAACTTGAGATGCATACTAGAGAATTATAATTTCATTATTCCCAAAATATCACCGAAACATACTAACATTCAAAAGCAGCGGAATAAGTTTTACAAGTTTTCTCGAAACAAAATAAACAAAGCTTCCAAAAGTCTTTTCCGGCCGGCTTAAAATATTCAGCTACATCGTAGGATTCTACTCTTCTTCATCCTCCATAAGCTTGTCATCTGAAAAATTTTAAGAATGAGCTTACAAAGCCCAGCAGGATACTCACATGCAGAAAACACAAGCATACATATAATCAAAATATAGATCATAATATAGCATAATAAAGATCATCATATCGTTTCTTCTTGGTTCATAATCTTTGCATCTTGACTTCAGAAAATTTCATCAAAATCATTCAGAATTCATATCTTTAGGGACCGGACGGGAGCGGATAACATCGAGGACGGGTTGTGTGCTACCCCACAACCTAAAGCCGTATCCCCTCATTATGCT